>JAOVVI020004122.1:1648-18068 GCA_028571085.2 Nepenthes alata | reverse complement strand
CAAAATTGCTTAGCTTACAATGCACAATCCAGTATTAAAGAAGTGTGGAAAATGTAATGACAGATTCAGTATTCAGACAATTTGAAGAATCTCAATTGTGTGACATTTTAATCATTGTTCCTCAATTGATCTTAGAGGTCAATGACAGTTACTAAGAGGATCCAATGGCTTCTTCCTTACAAGCTGCTCTTTTAATTAACCCAGAGGGACAACCCCTATTCCATTTCATGGTTGGATTCATCAAATATAACCATAGATTATATGTTAGTTTCAGTATTAATCTCAGAGCTCGTTCACTCATTACTCTTCATGCTTCTCCTATTGGGGGCCATTATGAGATGTTGACGACTTACAAAAGAGTATATCAATTGTTTTATTAGCCTAATTTATGTAAGTAATACAATTGGTAAGTTCTTAAAAAATTTACCAGACTTAATAAAACGGATAGACAACCTTACTATGGCCTCTCACAACCCATTTTGTTCCATCACAAGTATGATCCATTTTTATAATAAACTTTATAGAACAATTGCCATTCTTAAATGGAAAAAACAATCATGGCCATTGTTGGTAAACTTATAAGGTATACTCACTTCATTACTCTCAAACATCCAATCAATACATCTAAGGTAACACAACTTTTTCTTGGCAGTATAGTCAAACTCTATGGCATGTCTTATCTATTATTTACGATAAAGATAAAATTTTAAAAAATCTTTTTTGAACGAAAATTTTTAATTAATTAATTACAAAATTTCACCTCTTCATAGCTTATTACTTTCAAACAAATGACAAAGCTAGAAAGAATTTACCAACTATTAGAATATTACCTTCGACGCATTACAAGCCAAAAACCCAAGAATTGGTATCATTCTTACCCTTTGTTTGTCGCCATTTAAAGCTCTACATGACTATCCATGACCTCATTTACGAATGAATCAACCTCAAGATACACTAGTTGCATTCACACATTCCTTCATTCAGAATAGACTTGCATCAATCAGTTTATTAAGGAGCAGTTAAATTTAAGTTTATCAAAACTCTGTTATAGTAAACAGAGGAAGTAGCTAAGTAACCATTTGATTCATCAGTTGCAGCCAAATTAATAGCTTGTAAGCTAACTTGGCAATAACCTAATAGTGTTAATTGAGTTCTGTTAATTTATAGTACTTCTTAGCTAGCATTAGGTGGCATCAAAACATTTCCAAGTGTTTCAAGAATGTGCAGTATTGGATATTATGATTGAATGTCGAGTTTCTGAACAATCTGTTTTCTAAGTAAACAGATTTGTGCTCTCGAAAGTCTCTATTAATATTTTGCCATTTTCTTCTCTCGTTCTCCCTCTTCTTTCCTCCTTCCCAATCTCATTTCTTGATCTTATTAACTTCATTTAGTAATGCAGG
Organism: Nepenthes alata; assembly: GCA_028571085.2. NCBI lineage: Eukaryota > Viridiplantae > Streptophyta > Magnoliopsida > Caryophyllales > Nepenthaceae > Nepenthes > Nepenthes alata. The sequence continues at coordinate 16,665 of JAOVVI020004122.1, read as the reverse complement.
AATAACTCACTCTTTCACTGCACACCCTGTTATCAGCTCACCAATTTTATTGACCCTTTGGCACCTGCGTCAGCCCCATACAAGATATTATGACTTTGTGGAGACCCGTGTGAGGCATAAAACTGACAACTTTAGCAACACAGCTCTACCTAGAAGAAGCATAGGAACTAACAGGCTCATCAAACAAGCAAATAGATTCTTGATATAGCCATGCCCCCACGGGACTTTTGCCAATTCAATACTCAACGTGGATCCAAAAACACAAGATTTAATCCATACTCCATCTTCCTGGCTTTATTTTAAGTGGAATTTTTACCACCCAAATAGAGGAGCTAACAAAATTCAATTGAAAGTAGAGTGTTCCACGGATAAGTCAAAAGTAAAAATTCTGCCGAAAGGGGTTGCCGCCGCCTATGGTACAGTTACACCTCAATGTTCTCTTCGTATTAAAACCTACCAGACATGCAAAAAGGAAAAATCATTTTGTCGACATCTCCGATCAATTTCCTAGGCTATCCAAAAAGCTCTGCAGCTCCCTCAATCCTTCTGCAGAAATGCTCCGGTGAACTCGTGGCTGAGGGGCGACCAAGTTAGGTGGCGGCTGAGGTTGGAAGCAAATCACGACGACAGCCAAATTGTCACTGCTCTTCCTCTTTAATGCCTCGTCAACGAGATCCTTGCTACAGATGGTAGGGTCATTGTGCTGCTGCAGCCGACGCCGTGCAAAATCCACGGCATTTTGGCTCCTAAAAACATCCCACAGCCCATCACAACCAATGATGAGAAACTCATCCTCTTCTGTCAGTTCCATGGTCTTAAGCTCAGGCTCTGCAGTAAGAGGTCCACCATTCTTATCTTTCATGCCTTCCATGTGCCAATCTCCCAGAGCACGAGCAACATTGAGTTGTCCATTGAGGTAACCGTCATCGACAAAACCTCCAGACGATTCAATACGCTTCTTTTCGCAACAGCAATGTGGTTTGTGATCCCTTGACATTTCAATTGTTCTACCCTGACGACACAGCACTGCTCGACAGTCTCCAGCATTAGCCACAACCAGTGACCTGCCATCGGACAACAGCAGATAATAAGAAACAGAAAACATTTAAAGCCAGAAAATATAGTCCAGAAGTAGCAGAGTCTCTAAACTAAAATGGCAACCAGGCCCCAGCCTTTGAAAAGAAAAAACACTACAGTGGCAACCAAGCCCTAGCCTTTGAAAAAACTGTCAAAAGTATAGCTGTCTCAAGCCATAAAAACAAGTGAAAGGAATGAAAGTGACCGGAAAATTTGCAGGTTAGAAGAGGATTGGGTAAGCATCTGATATAACAACGCTGGTTCATTCTCATCACAACAAACAAATTTAAAAATCTTTTGATGATCTCTACTCATGCTTAATTAATGTGAAGTTAGGCTCACGACTAAGTCATTCCCCTCACTGATAACCAGAGAGTTCATAAAGACCCATTCATGAAAGAATTTGTGAGCTCAGACAGGAAATGATTTAAGCTCCTATTTTTTGGCAATGGCACCATCAATCTTTCGAGAAAAATGAGCTCAAAAGTGGAGTCCTGCTATCGTTTTTCTAGTGCCAAAATCACTTTAGGACGGATTCTGCAAATACAAAACAAAAGCCTATGACTTCTATAAAAGAAGGATTTCCTTTATGTTTCTTAAGCCTTTGTCATTTGCTTGGAAGCAAGTTTCTCTAATTATTCACCATTGATGAACAGCGAAGCCAGAGAAAATGTCAAGGGCCCAGGATTTACCTTCTATCCGCTTCGTCCATATTTATTTCACAACCAAGCAGACAATGTGTACTACTTCATCAAATCCAATGAAAAACCGACATGAACAACCAATGCCCAATGAAAATAATAATGCAATATTCCTACAAAACTCCAGGGAAAAGAAAAGTTCCAAGGAAAATGTTACCGAATGAAAACAATTTTTAGACAGTAGTTTACATGATATTTTGAGCATTTCTTGATCTCTTAATACAGCATAACTCCTCAGTTATCACGATTTGATAATCGACAACCTTTTGAGTTAATTAACACAGTGGATATTTATTCTTTTTTTATGGGACTTGATCCACAAAGTTCCCAAACAGATAACAAATAACATACTGCAGATAAAATATGAGTAGCACTTGAAGTATACTGGTCTGCAAATGGTTATGTTTTTTCCTTTTTCACGGCAGTATTTTTTTTGGAGGTCTATTCCCTGCTTTTGGCACCTCATATCAGATCCCAAGAATCTTACTTTTGTTTGAAAGGTCATAAAAAGTGGGCACACATAAGTAATGATTTCAAGCCCTATCGATTTGAGAAGGCAATATACCAAATTATGTAGGCCTTAGTGAAGTGTAAACAAGAAAAGACTAACCATCAGAAAAAGAACTAACAAAAAGTTCCTCAAATAGAAGGTTAGTTAAATAATTCATATATGGAATGACAAACCTCCCAATAACAACAGCTGCTAATGCTGTTGTACCAGAAGCAAGTCCAGCATCAGATGAGCATGCTTCTGCAAAAGCAGTGTCTGTCTGTAAAAAAGCTGATGTAATTACTCTTTCAATTTCCCTAGGGAAGTCTTCATCCTCAAAAATGAAACGTGGCAGATGATAACAGGCAAAGTCAGCAGCATGCCTGCCCCCATGCCCATCAAACACCTGATGCAAATAAACAAAAATATTTTTGATCACTTCACAAACAAGATAAGGAAAACACAAGAAAAAGTTATTCCGTCTTAGGAAAATTGCCAACCTCAGCAACACTAGACAAAGCTTGAAGCTAAGCAAGCTAATCACTAACATTTCAAGTCAGTCTAGCAGGAAAGACTTGGCTTAATAGAGTGGTAAATAATTGAAAGCATGACCTGAGGCTACTAACAAGATTCTGAATATTTAGAAACTATGCCCAATCGCCACCGTTGATTATACGGAAGAAACAGAGACCAACACATCCACTGCAGTCTGCAGCTACACATAGTAATCCCCCTCAGAAGCAAACCATCGACATGGCCCGGTTTTAACTGGTGTTGAGTAGTGCAAGTGTTTGGTAAAAACAAACCCTATGGTCCAGCACTGTGACTTTATCAATGAGCAGTTTGCAGCCTGAAACCATAAAGGACCAGTCCACGGTGGTACCAGCATCTTTTATTTTGCACTTTTGCATTTCTGTTTAATTTTTTGTAGCCATTTTTGGTGTTTGGCTATTCATATATCTTAACCAAAAAAAAATAGTTCATCAACTTTTTTATGAAAAACAAATATTTTTCACAAAACAAATTCACCGCAAAACAATGCTATGATATATAATATATGTCTAATCAGCAACAGCCAACCTCAACCACACTAACTATGCAAACACCATTCATAGACAAAAACAGACCCCAATTGAACTACTACTCTAAATAGCACCTCCAAACAGTTAGATTAGGTAAATGCATGAATGCCATCATTGCTACACACTAGCCCCTCCCTCATTCACACAAAAAGGAAACAAAGGAACATATATGTATGTTGCTAATATTTCACTACAAATACCATCATCAATCATGGCCCCTATACATAAATGTTGCTATAATGCAGTGTATTTATACATATGGCTATATTAGTCATTGTAGTATGTATGTTTATATGGGTATATATCAGTCCTCCTAGTATATTATAAATAAGTCTATAAATACAAGTATGTACACCAAACCCTAATTGAGAGGGTCATTCCAATCAGCTGTCTTACTCCCTCTATGTTCTCTACAAATGTGAAGCCTCATCATTAAAACATTACCATTCACATAGATATTACCACTATTTATTCACTACTTCCCTCAGTCTTACATATGCATCTGTATTTCAGGCAGTGTCCCTTGAAAGTCTCCACTTAACCAATATTCCTGTGTCCTTCCCCGCTCTTTCTCTGTACCCAACAACAGATGAATCACAGCTATCAATACAAGCCAGGCTGGAGCCAGACATTTAGAAATGGGGACCAACAAATATTTTAGTAGTTTTACAGGGCCATGACGTTTTCTTCAATTAGGGGGGCATCTTCTTGTATTTATTTACAAGCATATAACATCTTATATTCAAGAAACCTGAAGAGCAATGGCCCCCACAGTCATAGCTTATTCCCCCCTACCAGATGAAAGCACATATCTAACAAATTTTCAGTGTGTTGATCATGAGAGTTAGATGCAACCAAAAGGTTGATGCATTGTAACAGGGAGGTCACAAATTTAAACCACATAAATAATCTCTTTCCAATACATATGAAGGTTGCACCCCTGCCCCACCCCCACCCCCAAAAAAACCCCCTTGATATGGAAGCATCACGCATTACACCACCCTATTATGTCCATCGTGGCAGCATTAATCACTTCTCAACAGTTAGATAAAAAGAGGAGGATAAAATACCCCATAGAATGCATTAGGCCCTTCGCTGATATGTTCAAGGCCATAATGATGCATAAAATCATCAACACAAACATAAGCATCCTCCATGCTTGAGCGAAATCCAATATCTGTCCATGCACCAGAGCGAACAATTGGCAGGAACTCAGTATCACAATCTGTTATGTTCAGTGGCTCGATAGGAATATCTGGTGTCTTCACCTGCTAAAACTTTAGTTAGAACTTTCAACCATAAAAGAAAAAAAAGTAAGAAAAAATCTTCAGAGGAATAGATGATGGATAATAAATCAGAAAAATACCACTCATACCAACACAAACGGCACAAAATAATAAACAGAGTAAGAAGTGTAGAGAGATGTGCCAGGTATTTCATAATACAGCAAAAGGCATGAAAAAACAACATTTAATTTGCAGAGTCCAATCAGAACATTCACAACAGAATAGATATTTTTTGAACACAGCTCAGATAAGGATGGCCAACTTCACGGGGCTTCCCACATTCCGGTTCTAGGAGAGCTGGAGATATGAAGCCTCACTCTTGCAATGTATAGGGGATTTTACAACTTTAAACCCGTGACCTTCAAGTTTGATGACACCAAACAAATTCCATGGTGAACAAGAATAACCTGAATTGACACAAGCAATGGCAGCCATCATTCCAAAAGCAAAAGACAACCAAAGTATATTCAACTCCAATTTATGGTTTTGATTTTGTTGTCTGTCAACTTAGAAATACATGTGCTGTAGGTTATGAGCATATTTAAAAAACAAGATTAAAAGAAAATGACATGTGTGAAGGCACTACAGAATGTCAAATATACACAATATTACCCCTACATCGCAAAAAGGCTGTAAAATCAGATAATTTATCATAAAGTAAATTCATAGAAGAAACTTCCGCTGTTGAAACTATCACATATAACCATCACCAATGGGGAAAACCTGTTTCACTTAGCCCTATTAACTATTAGCAGGGGAAGAAACTGTTGTGGTTAAGAAATTGCAGCCTTCCAAATAGGAGCTGGCCGATCGTTATTAGTGAATAAAATCTTGGGTATTTAATGGCTATGTCTAATGCCTCACTATCTTACATGTAAGATTGTTGCCAGCACACCTATCTATTTTTATTTAAAAAGACAACCAACTGCACAAGTCTCCCGTGTGATCTCTAGGGAAGTCAAACTTACCAAGCCTGACCCTTGCATTGACTGTCTGCTTTTATCAAAAGAGAAAATAGCCTCACTCAAGATTCAGCCTTTCCAAAAGAAAACCACTCTCTTAAATAGAAGTATAGGGTAAAAACACAAGGACGGAGAAAATCCCACCCATGATCTACATCTCTTTGCACCTCATTGTGACTCCTCCATGCTGTCAGCTAGACAAACTGGCTCTGCTGAAGCAGGCCTTTGTTTATAGCAAATGGACCCCACTCCACTCCTCCATGCTGTCACCTACACAAATTGCCTCTACTGCAGCAGGCCTTTGTTACTAGCGGAGGCACCCCACTCCCCTCCGTTTCTCTCCCTCAACACATCACCCCTATCCATGCACATGTTCACTCCCATCATCTCGCAATGTGATGTGCCCAGATAAATTGGATCAAACCCAAATGCAAAAATAAAGGACTAAATAAGTACGGCCCAAAAAGCCAAAGACAAACATCTGGGCCCAACCAATATTGTTAAAGGTGCAAGGCACATTAAGGCACAAAAGATCCCTGCAGCCAAGGTGCAATGCACTGGGCGCAGGCATGCGCATAGAGAGCGATGGCACAAGGCGCAATGGAAGTGAAGCACCCATTTATAAGATATCTATATATGATATTCTTATAATGAATTCCAATTATTAAAACAATAACAGAATAAAAATACCAAAAAATATTCATAACAATAATTATAAATTCCTAATTCAATAACAACATAAAAGATAGCAAATAACAAACACAAGTCACCAAAAATGTATAAAAATAAAATTTATCAACAAATCTGAAATATTGTTCTCAAGATACTTAAAACAATGACTAATATTGATCATCATTATTAAATAAAAATTCACATATTCTCATTCATTAGCTTAAAGGCTTGAATCATTTCCCACCTTTAATTGTCCCTCTAAATTCGAATCTTTATCATTTACAAACTCCAACAGAGTAGCCTCATTTGTGTGATGTATAGGTTAGAGGCATTTAACATTCAATGTTAACACTATTTATGTGTAGCCTCATTTGCTCCAATAATTTTAACAATGAAACTATTCTGTCAAAAAATCATCCTCAAATGCAAATTCAATATCCTCATTATGGTCTCCTTCCATTCTTCTAATTAGTCATTCATTACTTTCATCAATCCCAATTTACAAATACCTTATTAATATTATAAGTAACAAATAAATATAATGACTAATTTTAAAAAAAATAATTAATATTTTAAATATATATATATATATAAAGAGCTCAAGGCTAGATCTCGAGCCTCAAAGAAAAAGAACACATCTTTAAGCCTAGGCAATTCCCATTGGAATGAGCATCATCTAGGTAAGTTGAGGACAAGGGTCTGAGCCCTAAGCCTAGGTGAGTCTAGGCACACCTTTAACAACGTTAGGCTCAACAGCCATAAGATGGCAACCCAAGGCAGGGCAGAGTTTCTATTCCCTCCAACCAAACATGGGGTAAGGAATTGCTATTGCCACTCTGCAGTGGCTACGGCACCACCTAACCTCCATCACCTAACCACTAAAAGTCCTTCCAAAGAACTTGCCTGGATCACCTGTCCATCAAGGATTCTCCACACCAAGTGACATCACACAGTACAATCAGGGCCCATCGCACTAGTCAAGGGAAGGCATCCTAATTAAGAAACCTCCTCTATAAAAGGGGAGTGGAAGAGAAGAAAGACTGGAGGGAGGGAATCTAGATAAGGGATAGAACCTCAACAATAAACCAACTAGAAAAAGGAAGGATTTCTAGACCCTAGCATTCTAACACCAAACCACAAAAAGCCCTTGCAACCATACAGGTAAGAGAGTGGTGATCTAACTGAGGACATTGTGTCCCTCTGGAGAAAGCAGGGTCATCCATCCCCAGGACCTAACGCAGGTAAGGCCCGCACTCCAGCCACATCCAGATAAGCATTCCTTCCACTAATAGGTTATCTTGCTAAATTATTTGTCACTTCCCAGTTTGTCCGAGGCCATGCTGACTTATGCATTGGAAGGGTCCTCTTGGGAATGTTCTTGGGCCTATTAACCTTGAATGTTTCCTTGTAGTGCGCAGAATATTGGCTTTAGGATTCGGGTCAAACTTCTATATGGTTCATCGGAAGTCCAAAAGAATTAGTATTCAAGTACGTATCACTATGGAAAACAAAACTCATTATCTCTCTTGTACAATCTCATCACCATCCCCTCCACAGATCACCACCAAACCCACTCCTCACACCACACACACCCCATCGCATGTTGCTGAGCAAAATTTATCAAAATCTTATTTCATTTATTAAAGAAAAACTAGAGAAACAGAAGGGAAAAGAGATGATGATGAGTAAGAAAGAGATGAGAAGGAAGGTGGTGAAGTAAAGAGACAAACAGAGTGATGGGTAGGGTTAAAGAGATACTACTAGCAGGGAGAAAGATGAATGATGTCATCTCATACTGAATAAGTATAAAGTATATCCTTTTGTTGATATATTTTTCCAAAGTAAAAAACAATCCATATTTTCCACATCAGCCTTGAAAAAGATGAAAATTCAGCTGTATACCTTAAAGCACACCTTTTAACTCCAACTTTTGTCAAAATCAATGCCGGGCATTTATGATAATTCCATTTCCAGTTACATACCATCATGGTCACCAACTAAAAATCAGGGCCACAAATACAATTTGAAAAGTAGATATGTTTGAAAAGCTTGATAACCTCAACATACAGCCATGATAATTACTCAAGAAAATTTAACAAACAACTATGAAAAGAATCTATCTTGAGAGAGTAGTGTCTCTGAAATCAAAAGGGATGCTGGTGTTGTGTTCTGTTTTGTGAAGTGGTTAGGTGTGCATGGGAGATCACATTGGAGATCCCAACAGCTCAAAAGGCGACACAGAGGGATGAAGCTCATAAGCCTCCTCTCCTTAATCAGATAATCAATAGTCCCAGCCATGTCTCAAGGCTCACAAGGCAATCAACAATGGAGGTTTAACATAAGAAACAAAGCCACAAGAAAGCAGTTATCAGATTAAGCTGGCTATATTATACAATATAAATATTACAAGGAAACAAGTCCTTCATAATATAATAGCCTTAAAACTACTGATGAATTTATGATCACCTAAGGTAGGCTACCCAAATGCAAAGGCAATAGGCTGGGTTTGATTGATCCCACAAAATTATCCTCCCCGTCTTCCCTATTAAAAAGCCGATATTTGGAAACAATAATCAAATGCACCAGATAAACAACCTAAGCCGAAAATTCCAGTCCAGACTACCAATCACGTATTGCAGCTCAAAAGAAAAAGGCTGCATAGGGGGAAGAAGTTGTCAGAATCATTCCACACTTTCTAGTACATCTGCAGTCTAATTTTGTTGCACGTCGACCATGATAAACTCGCTTCAGTCCTTAGGCAATGAGAGAAATCTTCCATCTTAAAAAGAAAACATGCAATCATTTTCCATTTCAGAAGTCCATGTTTGTTTGCATGGATGAACATTAGAACAAATTGGTCAAGAACAGTAGGACAGAACTTCCCTTGCTGACATCAACTTCAATTTGCCTTCAGTATTTCAATGGAACTCCTTGGGAATTTTATTTGATTCATTCTACAGAAAGAAACCTAGGAATAAACACTTTAGCTATTTCATCGGGTGCAATAACTGCTTTTTTTACACATGCATTCTTCTACATCCAGACTATACCTGTGAAAGAGAAACAGTGCTAGAACAAAACGCCCCCACTAAATCAATAACAAACAGCTAATTTTTTTTTCTTTTTCATTTCTTGGTTTAAACCTAAGCACACAGTCTAGGAGAGTTCACCCTAGGTCCTCCTAGTGAAAGAACATGAGCTCAGCTGGTTAAACTATCCAACTGCTGTAACCAACATAAAATATCAATCTATAGTTACTGAAGCAGTTCAAAATATGCACTCAGATCTTCATGGTAGACTCACATCAGTCAAAAGGAAATAAGAGAAACCTTTGACCAAAATGCATTTTAAATTCCAAAAGTGTGCTGCTTGTCATGGATGGACAGATGCAATGGACAAGTTGGTCTACAAAAACATTGAACAAAATAGTGCTACATGCATACAACCAAATGTCTCACCAAAGTCATGCCAATTGCTAAGCAACTGATAAAATATCAATAAGAAAATCATGTTAACAGTCACCAGTTTTGCAAGGAGACCTAGACACTCTATGACAAAGAGCATCGAAACAAAAGAGAAGCAGCAACATTTGAGACACATGGGAGTAGACAATAATCATAACAGCTACCTTTTTAATGCCAATTATGTTAATTAACTCTTACCTTTTTATCCACCAAACATTAAAAGCAAAATTAAAAATGCATTGAGACCCACTGCCCACCATCGGAGGGAAGAACCTTACGGCACTATATGCAAGAAGAAATTTGGGCCTCAAGAAGACACATCATTTTCGCCATTTTGCATGGCAAATTAATGATCAATTTGGATACTTCCCAAGAACTCAAGGGGAGGCAGGTTGGTTCAACAAAGCACTTTAAACTATTTGAAACATAAAGCACTACCCTTTACACTATCCACAAGCACAGATGCCTCAGAGAACTATGGGTCCACAACAGCTCAAACTTCAGAGGAAAAGAAAGACAATATTGACTTCCTTTTGACAGTTTAATTTTGTTTCTAATACCAAAAACAAATGTGATTCATAGGATATTATAATTTGAAGAGTCGCTGACAATTATTGTATGGGATTGAATTGAAAAAGCTCACTCTGTTCAACGCTAAGTGAAATATAGTGTTCAACATTGATGTGTCCTGCTTTTCAAGATAAAGGAATTAGGGCAAACACATTTTGTAATCACTATAAGACGGGATTTGCCCTTTGTGGTTGAAGGCCTGAAGCTCGTTCCACCAAATGAGTATTATTAATCCAACTAATAAATTGTTTATTCAGTCCACTTGACTTCTTACAAAATTTTCTCAATTAATTGGCTGAATATGCCTATGATTTCTAGAAGACAGCAACATTTTAGTTGCTCAAAATTGGCTGCAAAACTAACCATGTAAAAACCTACAAAACTAATAGGGATCTACATGGAACAATTGTTACTCAACGGGAAACAAAAGAATTTGTATACATCAATAAGAATGACGAAGAAAAATAATAGAACATGAGAATCCACAAAGCCGTGACATCGTCACCAGAAACAGCCTCTCGCAAAAAGCCCATTGACTGCGCCACACTTACTCTGAAATCCAGAAAGTAGAAAAACATTACATGAGACTTACAAGGGATATGTGTCGAACGAGCGACTCTTTACACGGCGAGGCAACGCGGGCTGTGCTAAAACACTGTCTATAAGCCGCGGCAAGAGGATTTGGCGGTCGACCCTCACTCGAGCAACCATTTTCTCCACCAACATAATCAACCTTATGTCCCTCCATTTTCACATCACATCGCGGTCTCGACCACTTGAAACCCTAATTCTGAATCCAACGAATTCAATCTAACTTAGCCCTCAATTTAACAAAAACCAAATGAACAGAGCTTCTTTTTCTCAACTAGACCCCTTACTCTTTCCCTTAAATCTCAAAAACTTAAGCCAAAGTTTTCCTTAAAAACTAGACCCAGACTGCGAATTCGTTAGGGTCAAGCCCTAATACTACGAAATAAAGCTGAAAACAAACACTCTCTTTCTGGGTTGGAAAATTAAGAGTAAAATAAGAACCCTTATTCTACAAAATCCTGAAAACCGTGTAATTCAACAATGTAGAAAAAAGACTCTGTAAGCTGCATAAACTAAAATTTCACCGACAAACTCGTGCAATTTTGTTTTTGGGCTTGTCCAAAGGAACGGTTTTGAAATGCGTGTACGGAAAAACTTCGAGGGGCACAATGCGTATGGCTTTTAATAGGTGATGCGGCGTTCTTGACATTATCAGCGTGCGAAACCGGATGCCTCTGTCAGTTTTCGCTCCGCTTGTCTCTCTCACTTGCCCACGAGCTCTCAAACGCCGTGGGTTTACGTCTTCCGAGAGAATACAAAATACCCTAGCTCCCAGATTTAACCAAACGCAGTCGTTTCAATTGATGTTACGTGGTTATTTTTACGATATTTTTTTGTTCCTTAATTTAACGTATTATTTATTTTTATGTGGGTTTTAATAATATGAATTGATAAATTAGATATTATTTTAAATTAATTAATAAAAAATATTTTATTAATAATCACACTAGAATTATCCTTTGGTAAAATATTTTCTTGAGATCTTTTCTCATTAGAATTAATCATTTTAATATTTTAGCATTATAATTTAAAATAATTACATTATTTATTTATAAAAATTATCAAAATTTGACTACTTTTATAATAAATAGGTAAGTATGGTGATCAATAAATAAAATTTATATGATTAGTCATAGAAATTCAGTGGAGTCAGTCTAGAATTTAATTCATTTATTACTATATTTATGTTAAACCTTTTATATTAAGAATTTTGAAAAAATTGACCCCATAAGCACCCGCTGCTGTCATGCAACTCTAACCATATTTTTATATTACTTTATTATTAATTTTTTGGAAGTAATTAATAATATACTGTTAAAATATATTTAGGATTGACATAAGTTTTTATTAATTGATTCATCGATTTTTTCTGTAGATCCACTAATATATATATTAATAAATGAATTATCATATGATATAATAATATTCTAAAGTGTCTAAAAATATCTCCAATATCACCCTTATCAAAGGTCAAGATTGTATGCCCCTCAGTTTCTAAGGCACCTATGACAGGATCCTTATCACCTACATTTAACTGACCCACAAGAGTCTAAATCTAAGTGGAGTTTTTAACCCAGTCCATATAGTCTGTTTTATTCAACTGATCCATTTAGTTTGCCTATTTGATACGATTTAAAAATAGGCATGCAAAATCTCCACATTGGTTAATGAGCAATCAGACAATAAGGGGCGCCGCAATATGATTTCATACAACACGTGTACAATAATGTGTCGTAACTGTTAAATAGAGATCTAACACACGTTATTTTTCTGTTATTAAAAAGAAAATTTAATAAAAGGGTTAACAATGGCATCTGATTTTCATCTAACAACTATAACGCGACGTTATACGAACACCATACGGGGTACGTGCCACAGCATCCATCAAGTAGAGCAATCATACACACGTAGCACAATAGCTAAAAGCAATGTGCAACAATCCGTACCCATGCAACGCAGGAAGCTCTATCGACCTCGTTTGATGGGTAGGCAGAGCGGTGAAAATTTATTGGCCACCCCGTAGCACCTTAGGGGATTATGGACTTTGTAACCCGATACAATGCCGATTGGAGCCTTTGATAATCATCTAGTTAATCAAATAACGCTCTAAAATATTAGACTTTAAGGTGTATTATGAATGTCATTTTTTTTTTAAATCTTATTCACACTCTTATAGGTTTATGTAAATCATCTCAAGAATATGATGAATTTAAAACCTCTAACAAAAATAAGATTATTTATACCTTAATAATTATTTTATATAATAATATAATTAACAATAATAATTTGATTATTTGTAAACTTCTCTTTCTCATATTTTTTTATTGTGTTTTTTGTTCTCTTAGAAAATTAATTATCAAAGTTGCTTTTAGTAAGATATAATGCAGGGGTACATCTCTTCGTAACAGTTAGTATATTCACGTTACAGCTAACATGTTTATTTTTGACAATTTTAAAGAGAAATACTTACTCAAATAATTTTAAAAAGATAGATTTAAATATCCCTCTTGGTCAAATGTACAGAACGAGTGGGGCGTGTCAATGTTATGACTTCAAAATTGCCCCTTTGAACACGCGTCCGGCTGCGGAAGAGGTGGTGGAAGACGGCAAGCAAGGCAGAAATGTCTAAAATAGTGGTGGCCCAACCCCACGAGGCCGGAAATTCCCGACTCACAGGGCGGCTGTTGTCGGCTTATGACCCACTCTTTCTCTCCATCCGCCTCTACACATTTAACACGCCACCTCTGATTCCTCCCCTCTTCTATATAAATCTTCGTAGCAAGTAGCACGAACTCCGAATTCCTCCGTTCGAGAAAGCAGAGAGAGGATCATGGCGATCTCAGCCAGCTGCCGCCTCAATCCACACCCTCCTCCACTACTTGTTTCTGATTCCACCGCCTCTTCCACCAACCCCACCAAGACGACCACTCTTCTTCCAAGGTAAAAAAGAAAAATACTGATAATAACGCAACTCATTTCATATCAATTATGTTATCCGTTTTATTACATTTACTACTTATCAAAATTTATATCTTAGTTATATTCATAGTACAAGCCAACCAATCTTACAGATTAGAATAATATTCAGTATATTTTTACCTAATTTTATTCTATCAGCTAAATATCCTTTTTAAATTGATTTTACCAATAATAATAATAACAATAATTTGAGCAGGGAGAGTGCTGGAAGATCACGGAGGAGCAAATGTGTGTTGGTCATGGCATGCACCATAGTTGGCTTGGAGATGGCCAACTTTACAGCAACCAATGAAGGCTATGCAATAGCTAAAGAATTGTCATTTCGTACTGAATATGTCGAGATGGCTGAAAAATGGAGTGAGAGAAGACGCTGCCCACCATGGATTTTGAACTCATACGAGACCATCGTGCCCGAGAACCTCCCGAGGCCATCCGCTCATAGAAAGTGGGAGGCCGTTGGCTACTCTCATATTGCCCCATCAGTTGGAACGATAACTAAAGCAAAGTCAAATTATTTTTATATGTAAATGATGTAATTCAATATTCAAAACTCATTATATATGGTATTTAAAGAAAGTTTAGATCATTTTAAATTTTATCTTATACTATGTAAAAAGTCATTTCAATGATAAAAATTAATCTAGGTTGTATTTTAATAACTTTACCGTTTAATCAAGATTTAAATGATTAGTTTTTTAATATAATTTAACTGGTCGTATATCATTGTATATTATATTTATATACATGGTAATTTTGAAACCTATACCCACTTGGATTAGTCATGATTGAATTTGTCAAACATATTTTTTCTATGGTAAAAGTATTTGACATATCAAAATTAGTTTATATTGGAGTATATGTTTTACACAATATATAATTTTGATAGATGAGACAAAGAATAAAAGTTGGATGTTTTGAGGTAGATTTTGAACCCAAAATGTTCTAGGATTAAAAGAATGAAGATTTGATAAATTAAATAAAAGTTTATTACTATGTACCAGGCTAGAAGTAAATGTAAATGATATAATTTGGTATAATGAATTCTTATTAAATTATAGTTGGAGTGATGATTATGAATATGATTTTCAAAATTTTTTAATTCAAATTACATAAAGTTTTGCTTATTATTTATGCATCGATATT
>JAOVVI020004121.1:0-18072 GCA_028571085.2 Nepenthes alata | reverse complement strand
GTCGGAGGATTTACGATGGAAGCAATTCCTGCTATCATCTAACATCTTTCTTTCAATTGTGTTGTGTAGAGTTCAGGGGGGAACAAACACCAAATAACCATGCTTATAAACTAGAGTTTTAATTTTCTAAGGCTGAATCAAGCAAAAATCGCAAAATAAACGAATAAAAACAATGGGGCGCTGGGTTAGGGTTTCAACAAAACTCATAACCGTGTAAAACCACCAAATTGGATACCAAATCGACAAATACATATGCTCAAGATTAAAATACCGGAACAGAATGGAATAAAAAGTGCAACAAGAGAAAGAAAAGTATATGGATGCCCTTGTCTTGACCAGATCTATAACTTCTTTAACTAGCTCTAAGTTGGAAACAGACTCGATGCTTCAATCTGCTGCTCCTCTCTCTTCTCCTTCGCGTTCTCTCTCTCTCTCTTCTCTCTCAAATTTGTCAAAAATGACCGAAAAAGAAACTCTCGTGCGCTTAAATACACAGACTGGCACTCAAGCGCTAGTCGAGCGAGTATCAGGCTCGCATGCGCTGGAATGGGAACTCGAGCATGCCGCCAGCACACTTCAGGCGTGCCTACACTGGATTTGTCGCCTCCTTCCAGCGCTCAAGTTGTTGGCAGGTGCAATGCCACAGATTTTGGCACCTCGGAGCCGCCTCAGGCGCCCAACGGGCATCCCCCACTAATAACTTATTCCACTTTCGAAATTTAATTTTTTGCATATATATTAACCCTCATAACGTGAGATTCTATGATGGCATATGTGTTATCTGGCCTCGTATATTAGGTGAAAGGTATACCATCCACCACGAGACGTTAAAATTGAGCTATCGTGGGTAGTGCCTTAAAATGTGTGGATGCATACGCTTTCCATTTCTCGTTCGGCTACTCTGTTAGTTGATAAGGCCTACTAGCCTTGATCCCTAAATAATAAATAAAATTCAGCAAGTTTTAGAACCTAAAGGAATCAGATATAAAATGTGAAAAGATAAATATATTTCGAAAAATGTATTTGATCATGTTTCATATTTATGGATCTACATTTTGCTCCTATTTTCCTTCTCTTGATTTATTTTGAATATATCGCTTATTGTCTTTGATTATATTGTGCATTGCTGAGTATTCGGCTCACTTCTTACTATTTTTTTACCTTAAGATGAGCACGAACTTATACCTGGTGAGGCGAAGTAGAGATTAGCAATTGGTTAGGTAGTGGACTTGGAAGATTATTCTATAGTCACAGATTTTTGTGATTTTATACTTATGTATGGAGGAAATTTTTTTACATTCTAATATATATGTATTTGTTATACTGATGATATACAATATAATTTAGTTCTACTGTGTATTGATGATTGTATATGCTTCCACAGATTATTATGATTTGTTTAGGTACCTAGTGGCATCTCTCATGAGTCGATGTCGTATCCGGAGATATGATGTTGGTGCCATGAATGGATTGTGGCATTTTGAATCTTGTGTGTGTTTGTTATTGTAATTTGTATTGTGACGGAATGGATCCTTAGCCTTTAAAATCCTTCCATCAATAAACAAACAAAAGTGATATTCATAAAATCTACAGAAATTTGGCAGAGTTTCCTCTACAATTTTACTGAAACCAAAATTTACAACCTGTTTAAAAGAACCTGTACAAGCACACAACTAAAAAAATATCACTATTTATCCTACACACACATACATAGGATCCACAAATGTCATATTATCTATGGCTCCAACATAGTATCTCTGCTACTATATTGGATCTAAATGGAGATGTCATCTAGGACCAGAATAAAATTCAAGATCACAAAGTAAATATTGCGGAAGTAACTAAACCATAAAATCATCTGTGGAAGCTAAACGATACATTCATCATAATACAAACGTACTACATCATCATCATCATATACAATAATAAACTAACTAAACTATTTACACTTCAATTATAACATCCATGTTCTAGTCTTAAGTCCTTGAAGTCCAGCCGATCTCTTTAGCTTATCTCCCGCATTACTCTAACTAATCGGGCGTCATCTTGTAATTTTTATTTGGAAGGAAGAAGAAGTAAGAGTGAGCTAACAGCTCAGTAATTATATCATAACAAAGCACTGAATAATAACAAAGAAACTAAACGGGGGAAAGATATATGATCAGGAAAAAGATGCATAACAGAACTTAAATTTGACATGCTTGGGGTGCAATTTTCTCCTTTTCTTTGGAACATAAACATAAAAAATTATTCATCATTGCAAACCCGGGCTAGTACTCACCGGATAAAGGAGCAAATAATCGAGGATAAATTATGTTCACTCCACACAATCCAAGACCAAAGTTAAAAAGTCATAGTCTTATATCCCTTCTCTGGCGGGACGTATTGATTGTGTTCACTACACACAATCCAAGGCTAAATATCAAAGTTCCTCCCAAATTTATATCCCGAGGGCAGGATGGGCTGCGTATGCTCAATGAACGGAGTTATCCTCGATTACTATTGCAACGTCCTAAGGCATATCAATAGTATCATCCGCTATAACATGCGGTCAGGACAAATCCTTGGGTTTTAGTGTCACACTAGTGACATGCCTAAGGGCATTACCCATCAAAATATAAATTCGGGTCCTAGTTTTATGGTTACTTATTCTTTTGAGGGATGATTCCACCAAACGTATTTCACAAACATAACTTAATTCTCAAGTATCTCCATCTTGGAGATCAAACCAATCAAATAACCAGATATGGAATTTCCCTCAAGATATTCATATGCTTATTATCTTGCTTTCGGATTTAAATCCTTTTATAACTTAACTTATATACAAATATTAGAGACTTATGTACGAATAATCGAGACATAGCAGAGATTCAAAATTCTTACCAGAGATGAGCATTCAGCTTTAAAGGCTTTTGGATAGAAATTTCTGTCTCAAATGGGGCATTAACATATCGTTTCTGAAGCTTCCAATTGCACTTTTCGTAACTTCCAGATTATATAATCGAGCTTATACAATTATATATTATTTAATTAACAATTAAACAGATAAATTGATGCAAAATATTGTTCAATAATCTCGGAAAAATAGTGCACATGAACAGTTCACGATTTCGTACATTAGATAATTCACAGAATTTTGGACATCCAACCGGTAATTTATTGAACCCGAGGCATGGGTAACTATAATCCCAAGTCAATTTATGCATTAAACCCCAAATTGAAGCTCAAACGGTGTTCTGGCGCAGGTTAAGGGCTTCACGAACGAAATTCCACCAAATTTCACAAATTTGTATACCCAATCGGTAAATTAACTTACTCAAGTCATGCATAATCATATTCTAGTCCCAAATAAATTAAAAGCCCCAAATATCAAAGCCCGAAACCACCCGGGCGTGGGGTTAGGGTTTCATGAACAAAAATTTATATAATTCCACCAAATCGGATACCCAATCGACAAATTAGCCTACTTAGGGTGTGGGTAATGGTATTTTAGTCTCAATTTATGCAAAAGTCCCAAATATTAGGGGCCGGAATCCACCTGATCGTGCATGAATAGTACTCATGTGTGGGTGAGGGTATTGGACATTTAAAACGGTGCGAAAACATTGAATCGGATGATGAATTTCACATATATGTATAATTAGACTATGGGCCTCACAATTATATGCATGGGGTTGGGTATCAGGACAAAAATATCCGAAGGGGTCGAACAAAAATGGAAGAAAATGGTATGGATGTACTTACTTCGTCCCAATCTATCACCTTTTTAACTGGTTCTCGAACGGATTCAGACTCGTGGGCCTTCATCTCCTCCTTCTCTCTCTAGTTCTTCATCCCTCTCTCTCTCTAAAATGTGGAAATGGCTGAGGGAAAAACGCACTCGGCAGTTTAAAATTTAGTCGGGCGCTCGAGCACCACCCACAAAACACACCCACGCTTGAGCACCAACCAGGCACCCTTTGAGTGTGGGGTTCTGCTACATGCACCTCGGGTGTGCACGAGTCGCCCCCGGGCGCTGAGGCCATAGGGCTATTTTTTGCCTCCAACTTAATTTTTTCACTATTTTTTATTAATCTATTTACCTTAATCTTAATTATTTTAACTTAATAACTAGAATTTACTATATTTTGGAAACCTGGGTCGTCACATGTATACTGTTGAATTGGTGAATTTATAGGTTTATGTTAGCTTGACAGACATTGTATTGGTAGAACCTTACTGATTTTTTATTAGAATTTGGTCCATCACAGTTGGTATTAGAGAATGAGATGCCTTAGACTTGATCTGAATTTTGTGCGGAAGCTTAGGATAGGATAGACTAGGCTAAATAAGTAGATGTAGGCATGGGATGATCAAGTTAGATTGGATAGTTCTAATTATCCTAGTTGGCATAACTTAGATTAGAATTGAGTTAGGACTGTTAGTTATGTTTGATTGTGTACAATGTAATGTCCTAGTTAGTATCCAACATGTGAACTAACCAATATCGCTTTTGTTTCAAAAATGATATCAATAGCTAAAAATGCCACCTATACGGAGGACAACAAGTGGAGGTTGTCCACCGCGTGATAGAGAAGCAGAGTAACCGAATTTATTGGGTAGAATGGCAGATATCATAGAGAATATGGGGTAGAGAAATCTTTCTCCAGTACCTGTTCCATCTCTGGTACAAGCTCCTGCCAATCTTGGAGCCTCTGCATATGATCGATTTATCCAGGAGAGAGTTCCAAAATTTATACATATGCCAAACCCAATTAAAGCTGATACATGGTTTCAACGGTTGAAGAAGGTGTTTGTAGTCATCCGTTGTCCTGAGGAGGATAGAGTGTTGTTTGCTTCATATCGATTAGGGGGCAAAGTACACCATTGGTGGGAGATGAAGAAGAGGGTCATCGATGTGCCCGAGAATGAAATTATCTTGCCCATGTTTGAAGAAGCGTTCATGGAGAAATATTTTTCATCCAGTCTCCGCGAGCAAAAGGAGGAAATCATTCGTTTAAGGCAAGGTAACCGGACAGTAGTCGAGTACGACACAAAGTTCACAAGGTTATCCCGGTACGCTATGTATATTGTGGAAGACAAAGAAAGAAAAGCAAGTTTTTGCAAGGCTTAAGAGACGATATCTGCAAACAATTGGCGACCTTGAAATTGATGACCTACGGGGAGGTGTTGGATCGTACTTTGATCCATATGAAGGAGCTTGAAAAAGAAGTATTCTTTAAGAAGAGAATGTCGAGTAGAAGTGGCGTTGGTGCAAGCTCTAGTGTGGGTTTGGAAAGACCGCCTAAGAGGGTGAAACAAGCAAATCAAGGAAAGAAGGCCAACCCTTCTGCACCGACTAAGCAAGCTCCAGCCAGTTCTTGCTAGCATTACGAAAAGTTTCATAGTGATAGGCCTTGCTAAAAGGCATTGGGTGTGTGTTTTAACTGTGGGCTGTCGGGGCATAAGATTAAAGATTGCCCTAATTAGAAGAAAGCCCTTACCTTTAAGCTTGCTATTCAAGGGAAGACGTTCGTAGTGATTGTAAGTGAAGTAAAGGCATCCGATAGTGTAATAGAAGGTATTCTTCCCATTTATGGCACTTCTGCTACTGTACGTTTTGAATCGGGATCTACCCATTCTTCGTTTCACCTCGATTTTCTTGTCATTTTGCATTCTCTCCTGTGATCCTTGATTATTCCTTGGTTATTTCGATGCCTGCGGGATCTTTCGTTGTTACAGATGTTTTGTACCCTTGATGTGTGGTTGAAGTGAATGGGTTATCTTTAGCTGCTAATTTGATTTTGTTGGAGATGCATGATTTCGACGTAATTTTGGGTATAGATTAGTTGTTGAGGTATCATACAAATATTGATTATTTCCAAAAGAGAGTAGATTTTATAATTCCGGAATATGAGCCCTTTCACATTCATGGAATTCGGCGGGTGGAGTCATCTAGTTTTATTTTGGCTCTACAAGCTCGTCATTTGTTGAGAAGTGGATGTGAAGCTTATTTGGCTTATGCCAGTAAAGTAGAGGGTCATGAGCTATCGGCAAAGGAGATTCTGGTAGTGTGTGAGTTTGATGATGTATTTTCAGATAAATTGTTCGCTCTACTACCACACCGGTAGATCTAGTTTGGAGTTGATCTTGTATTGGGATCGGCTCCTATTTCAAAGGCACCCTACCGTATGGCTCCTGCTAAGTTGAAGAAATTGAAGTAGCAATTGCAAGACTTGTTAGGTTTGGATTTTATTAGGCCCGGTGTATCACCCTGGGATATTTCAGTCATATTTGTAAAGAAGATGGATAAGACTTTGTGGCTATGCATGGACAATCATGAATTCAATAAAATCACGATTAAGAATAAATACCCTTTACCGCGGATTGATGATTTCTTTGATCAATTGCAAAGAACCCGTATTTTCTCAAAGATTAATCTTCAGTCTAGGTACCATCAGCTTCGAATCAAGTAAGAGGATGTGGCGAAAATGGCATTTTGGACGAGATATGGTCATTATGAATTTCTTGTTATGCTATTTGGTTTGACGAATGCTCCAGTTGTATTTATGGATTTGATGAATCGGGTCTTTCAATCTTATTTAGATAAATTTGTAGTTTTCATTGATGACATTCTGATTTATTCAAAGAGTTGTGTAGAGCACGAGAAACATTTGAGGACTGTGCTCCAGAACCTTAAGGAGTATAAATTATTTGCGAAGCTGAAAAAGTGTGAGTTTTGACTTGAGGAGGTTGTATTTTTGGGCCACGTCATTTCCAATAGAGGTGTCTTGATAAACCCAAAGAAGATTAAATCTGTGATCAATTGAAGTCGACCGACGATGGTAACGGAGGTTCGTAGTTTCTTCGGTATGGTCAGATATTATTGTCCATTTGTGGAGAAGTTTTCTCGTATTACTTTGCTACTTACCCAATTGACGAAGAAGGCAGTGAGATTTGAATGGAATGAAGAGTGTGATCGGAGGTTTCAAGAATTAAAGGATCAGTTAACTTCTATACTAATTCTAACTATTCCTAACGATTCTGGTGGGTTTAAAGTGTATTTTGATTCTTCTAAGGTTGGGCTTGGGTGTTTTTTGCTGCTGAATGGGAAGGTGGTTGCTTATGGGTCTCGACAATTGAAGATCCATTAGAAAATTACCTAACCCATGATTTGGAGCAGCCGCCGTAGTATTTGCATTGAAAATTTGGATGCATTACCTGTACGGCGAGAAATATTTGGTGTATTCTGATCATAAGGACCTCAAGTGCCTATTTTTGCAAAAAGAGTTAAATATGAGGCAACGGAAATGGATTGAGTTCCTAAAAGACTATGATTGTGAAATCCATTATTAGCCTAGAAAAGCTAATATGGTCACAGATGCTCTTAGTTGTCGGACTAGTTTTGTAGCGAGGTTGCAGACTAAGCAGATAGAGATGCAGGACTGCTTGAAATTCTATAATATCCAGTGGTATGTTAAGAGTAATATGATGATGTTATCATTCCTGTAGGTGCTACCTGAGATCCTCTAGAAGATGAAAGAAGGACAAGCGAATGATCCATTCGTGACGGCTATTGTTGGGGATCTTGATTAAGACTCTCAGATTGATTTTAATGTTCATACCAATGGAGTCTTGAGATTTCGGGATCGTTTATGTGTGCCTGATGATAAGGAGCTAAAAGAAGAGATCATGAAGAAGGCTCATCGAACTAGGTACACTATCCATACTACAATTAATAAGATGTACCTAGACTTAAAAATAATATTCTGGTGGAAGAAAATGTGGAGAGAGATCGTTGCTTTTGTTGGTAGATGCCTTGTCTGTCAGTAGTTGAAGGCTGAGAGGAGGAAGCCCTTGGGTTTATTACAACAATTGCCTATTCTGAGTTGGAAGTGGGAGGATATTTCTATGGATTTTGTTATGGGTTTGCCTAGGACACCGAGAAATCATGATACAATTTGGGTCATTGTGGATCGGCTAACGAAATCGGCTCATTTCTTAGCCATTTGGACGATGCATTCTCGTGATCGCTTGGTGCAGTTGTATATCAATAAGATTGTTAGACTACATGGAGTGCCTGCATCTATTATGTTCGATCATGATCCACATTTCACCTCTAAATTTTGGAAGATTTTGCATTGAGAATTAGAGGCGAACTTAAAATTTAGTACGACGTATCATCATCAGACAGATGGCCAATTTGAGCGGACCATCTAGATTTTAGTAGATATGCTTATAGTTTTGGTAATGGAGTTAAAAATTGGGATGATCACCTGGCGTTATCAGATTTTTCATACAATAATTGTTTTTAGGTGAGCATTGGTATGGATCCATTCGAAGTATTGTATGGTAGGAAGTTCCGATCTTCTATCCATTGAAAGGAGACAAGAGATAGACGACTTTTGGGGCCTGATGTGATTCCAGAGACATCAGATAAGATTGCAGTAATTTTTGAGAAGTTAAAAATGGCTCAGAGTCGGCAGAAGAGTTATGCTGACCGAAGGAGATTCGAGCTCAGATTTGAGGTTGGCGATTTTGTTTTCTTTAAAGTATCTCCATCAAAGGGAATCTTCAGATTTGGTATTAAAGGGAGATTGAAGCCGCGATGTGACGGACCAAAAAATCTACTGAAAATTTGACAGAGTTCTGTCTATAAAACGGAAGTCTACCAAATACAAACCATTACAAAACCCTATACAGAAACCACAAATACAAACAACATATACACAGGATCACCAGATGCCACAACCAACACACAGGTGGCATCGATGTCATAACTTTGGTACGATGCCAGCTTCAAAGGATGCCAGTTAGGAGCCAATTACAACCATAAAAGATACATGTGGAAGCTACTACACCCATCAATGAACAGCGGAAGCTAACTAAGTATCCATCAATTATCATGACATACATATGCATAACCATAAGCATCAAAATAATTATTACAATATCCATGCCTTATACAAAATACCAAAACTAAGTCCTCAAAATTTTTTCAATCCGTATTAGCTGCCTGTCCTACACTCACAGCCTATTCAGACTCATCGGGCATAATGGCTTGCTCATCTGGAAGGAAAGAGAAGCAATGGTAAGCTAATAGCTCAACAAGTACATTATAATAAAAAACAGTAAATAATATAAGCAAAGATGAGCAAGTGAGAGAGACATAATCATGAAAGAGATGCATAAACGGGAACATGATCAAATATACTTGGAATGCAATTTACTTTACTTTGAGATATACTTTATGCAAGATTATTCATCTTTACGGATCAGAGTCAGTAAGTCTTACTAACTAAATGTGCGGGAGGATGAGGAAGGAATGTGTTAAGCTACACATTTCTAAAGTATCAGCTAAATCTTAGACCGGTAACTACTCAGCCATCACATATTGCCGGTAAACAGGTCAAACACCACGTGGCATAGCGGTATGCCTATCATCCGATCATACATGGTTAATCAAATGCTACCTTAACCTCCCGCGGTTTAGAGGTAGTTCTTGTCCTTCTGCAATAATATCTAAAGGCTTGCCCAGAGTATTACTTATTAAAATACGTGGTTAGGATAATCTTTGAGTCTCTACTGTAATGCTATTGGCAGGCCAAGGGGTATTACCTCTATATCATAATTCCATGGTCCTAGTTTCAAGGGTTCTTATTCATTTGAGGGAGAATTATGCTATGGACTTTCCTTCGATTACATATAAGATTATTATCTTTTCTTCGAATTTAAGTCTTTTCACAAGTCAATTCGGATGTATGGATGTCACAATGCATAAGAAAGATTAGAATTCTTTACCACATTAGGCAATTATCACTTTGTGGGTCTCCGTAACACATTTCTTTACAAACGGAGCACAACCACATATTTTCGGGGGCTTACTATTGAACATACAAGATTAGACATAACTTATATAACAATAATTATGATGGAAGCATATAAAATTCACAATTAGGCTCGGGTGAACAGTAGTAGTGTCAATTTAGAGTATCCAGATATCACGAATGGGTCGATACTTGTGAGATTGGATGCACGACCGACATATATGCATAATTGGAACATGGTGATTCATATTTTTGGGTCAATTTAACATATAATCGAAGGGAAGGGGAAAACCCAAAATCGGGCACGGTTTTGGATAATAAACCATAAAAACTTTATGTACTAATCATGGGCTACATATTTTTTACAATTTGGGTGGGTATCAGAACGATAATACTCGATGAAAAATGAATAAAAATTGAAAGGGGAAAATAAAAGGGTACGGGAACACTTGCCTCGACCCAATTCACAATATTTCTAACTAGCTATCGAACGGATTCGGGCTCCAAGGCTTCAATCTCCTCCTTTCTCTCTCTTAATTGGTGTGACGGATCGGACACATTCCACCGCATGCGGCCGTCCGTCGACCGAAACTGATCATACCCTTTGGTTAAAAAGGGTGGACTTAAAATTTTTTCTTTTCTTTTACATGTATAAACCTTTCATTTGTACACAGGATCGCTTAAGGTCGAACTCCTTGAGTTGGCCTCCAAGTTTTAGGTTCTTACATGACCGGCCAATGAGGAGGACGGTCGGACACAAAGGTCCCGAAACAAGTTGAGATGCTAATAGAAATCATAAATTTCTCAAACCATAACATCGTACGGAAGCATACTATATTCATTAACTTTCACAGCGGTAATATTGTACAAAATGCTTCCCAAAATAATCAAAAGAGAGTACATCAAGTCTGTTCTTGCCATGATACTTAATTCCGGTCAGCTACTCGTCCTAGCTCGTCCGCCTTACTCTCATTTCTCGTCCTCCATAAGCTCCTCACCATCAGAAAATAGCAAGAGTGAGCTACAAGACCCAGCAAGGTACCCCATACAGAAAACATTATCGTACACATTATCGGGTTAAAACAGAGTTTCATAATATAACTTAGCATACAAAAATCATCATATCATTTCTTCTTAAGTTCAGAAATCCTTGTTCTTATTCTTATTATCTTGTTTTCAGAAAAATCATAAAACTATTCGAAATTCTTATCATCTTTAGAAACCAGACGGGAGCAGACAACATCGAGGAAGGGTTGTGTGCTACACCACAACCTAGAGCCATATCCTCACATTATGCTCCCCAAGGTGGGAGGTAATGCCTATAACCTGGCATATGGGGCAATAGTCCAAAAGCCTTGTGCCACCAAAAGTCTCCCCCTGTGGCCCAGGAGGCTGTCATCGAGTGTCACTCCAATATCCTTCATCCATCTTTAATAGCAAGTTTAATAAAAACTCGATTCTTAGTTCATATCTTTTAATGGCCATTCATCATAGTTCAAAAGTTGGAAGTCATAGAGTTCTACTTGCTGTTCGGATTACATATATTTTTCTTGTTCTTATAACCTTATTCTTAAGTTCATCAGTTAAAGTCCGTATAACCTTTCCTTTAATCATCTTAAAGTCGAAGTTCTTTTCTTAAAAGTCGGAGTCCTTTTTCCTTAAAATCGGAGGTCTTTTCAATAAAAATCGAAATTCAAAAGTCAGAGTTCTTTTTCAACAAAAACCGAAGTTCAAAAGCTAGAGTTTCTTTCCAATAAGGGCCGGAGTTCTTTTTATCAATTGCTAGAGTTCCTTTTATCAAAAGCCAGAGGACTTTTCAACAAAAGTCGGAGTTCTTTTTTAACAAAAGCTAGAGTTCTTTTTACTGAAAGCTGGAGTTCTTTTTACTGAAAGCCGGAGTTCTTTTCAACAAAAGCCAAAGTTCAAAAGCCGGAGTTCTTTTTCAACAAAAGCCAAAGTTCAAAAGCCGGAGTTTCTTTCCAACAAAGGGCAAAGTTCTTTTTTAAAAGGCAGAGTTCTTTTCCAATAAAAGGGCGGAGTTCTTTTTCAAAAGGCGGAGTTCTTTTCTTAAAAAGGGCAGAGTTTTTTTTCAAAAGGCGGAGTTCTTTCTCAAAAGGCGGAGTTCTTCTTCAAAAGGCGGAGTTCTTCTTCTCAAAAGGGCGGAGTTCTTTTTTGAAAAGCGGAGTTCTTCTTCTCAAATGCCGGAGGTCTTTTTCATTAAAAACTGGAGGTCTTTTTCATTTAAAAGCTGGAGGTCTTTAACGAAAGTCAGAGATCTTTTACAAAAGTTGGATGGTATTCTTCAACGTATGAGAAACAGACTTCTTAAACATGCAATTATTTAAGTTCATGTAGTTCGGCGAATAACCATACTCGTGCGTAAAATAATCAAACATCATGAAATAACAGGGCTTCATTTAATCATGCGGTTAACAGAAGATTCTTCCTTAATTCGAACGATCATAACGAATATCATACATGCCGAAACATAAGTTCATCAAAAATCAGATATACTTACGTTGTAAACATGCATATACTTGCATTAAATCTTGGTCTTAAAACGAAGAGGGTACACTTGCATCAAATCATGAACTTAAAAATGGAAAGTACGCTTGCCTGGAAATACTTCCTTACTCATGTCTGGTATGGAATCCTTCCCTTCCTTTCTTTCGTCTCTGACTCCTTACTTCTAACTTGCTCCCAAGTTTCCGTATCTAATATTTATAGGCGATGGGATGGTTGAGAGTAGTTAGGGTAGGTCACTTACTTCCGATATTTTATTCACTTCGCCTCTTCCAGGGAATTTCAGAGCAGGTGAAAGTAGGTAGGAGTAATTTACCTACTCTGGGTAGGTGGTTGGGAGTAGGTTACCTACTCTGGTCATTCTGACTCTACTTTTCGTAAGGGCTTCCTTATTATTTTCGGTCAACTGTTTCCGAATACGTTTCTCATTACATCTTCTGGTCAACATGCGTTGACCGGATAACCTTCGATTCCTCTTGATTCCTTGATTGGGATTTTCTATGTCTTAGAATCTGGGCCGTTACACTTCAACTCCTTATCCTCTAGTACACACAATCGATCCTTAAATCATAATACTCCATCCGTTCGGACATTGAACTCAACTCGGGATTCCTTACTTAAGTCACTTGCAATTTATACAAGGAACGGATCATTGACATGCTTTTCCTTGATTTCACTAACAATCTTCGGTTGGATTTGAAGATAGGACAGGAGCATTCTATCACCCTTAGCATAACATTGGATATCACATTGCTTCAGGTAATCCAACATCTCCATCTGATTGACTTGCAAGTGTGCCACATAACCCGATCGATGACTTAATACATCCGCAACTACGTTGGCCTTTTTGGGCTTATACTGTATTTTACAGTCATAATCTTTCAAGAAATCGATCCATCTCCTTTGCCTCATATTAAGTTCCTTTTACAAAAACAGATACTTCAAACTTTTGTGATCTAAATACATAAGAAACTTCTCACCATACAGATAATGTCTCCAAATTTTAAAAGCAAAGATAATAGCAACATGCTCGAAGTCATGAGTAGGATAATTCTCTCATGCACTTTCAGTTGTCTAGATCCATAAGCCACAACTCTACCGTGCTGCATTAGTACACATCCCAAGCCTGCCTTGGAGGCGTCACAATGCACCTCATATCCTCCCGATCCTTCTGGAATCACTAATACTGGAGCAGTAGTCAGGCGATCATTTAGCTCCTGAAAACTTTGATCACACTCGTTAGTCCATTCAAATTTGACTTCCTTTTTCAACAATCGAGTTAGAGGCATAGCAATTTGCGAAAAGTTTTTCACAAACCGCCGATAGTAACCTGCCATGCCCAAAAAGCTTCTAATCTCTGTTAAGGAAGTTGGCTTATTCTAATTAGTAACAGCCTCTATCTTCTTTGGATCCACAGAGATACCACCACCAGAAATCACATGACCCAAGAACATTACTTTTTCTAGCCAGAACTCACAATTTTCCAACTTAGCATATAACTTCTCCTCACGTAGCACTTGGAGTACTATCCTCAGTTGGGTTTCGTGCTCCTCATAGTCCTTAGAATAGATTAGAATATCATCAATAAAAACTACTACAAATTTATCCAGATACTGTCTGAATACTCTATTTATTATGTCCATAAAAGCCGCAAGGGCATTTGTAAGTCCAAAGGGCATAACAAGAAATTCATAGTGGCCGTACCTTATTCGGAAGGAAGTTTTGTCCACATCTTCTGGCTTAATCCTCAATTGATGATAACAAGACCTCAAATCAATCTTTTAGAACACTCGGGATCCTTGCAATTGATCAAACAAATCATCAATACGCGGCAGAGAATATTTGTTCTTGATCGTGACCTTGTTTAACTCACGATAATCAACACATAACCTCAATGACCCATATTTCTTTCTCACAAACAAAACTGGTGCTCCTCAAGGAGACACACTTGGCCTAACAAAGCCTTTGTCCAACAGCTCCTGCAATTGCAACCTTAATTGCTTCAACTCAGCTAGAGCCATTCTGTAGGGGGTCTTAGAGACTGGACCGACACCGGGAATGATAGAAATCTCAAACTCAATTTCTTGATATGGCAGCAATCCAAGCAACTCCTCAGGAAATACATCCTCAAAATCGTGGACGACGTGGATGTCCTTAGCCGGCACCTCATGACTCCCAGTGGTGCAGTCGTAAGCTAAGTAAGCCTTAAATCCACTTTTTACTAGATGTTTGGCATGTAAAGCCGAGATCATTACCGGCATTTCCTTTTTCTTGATGCCTTGGAAGAAGACGGTTTTCCTCCCAGGGATATTAAAATAAACCTTCTTCCTAAGACAATCAATGGTGGCATGGTTCTTAGCCAGCTAATCCATCCCTAGAATCATGTCAAAGCCTCCCATGTTTAGTAACACCAAATCCACCACCAAACATCTCCCGTCTATTTCTATCCCGCATCTAGGATATATAACATCAGTGACTACGGGGAATCCCGTAGGGGTACATACTGATAATTCATAATTCAATATGCAAGGAGCAGTAACAATATGACATGCAAACCATGGAGAAACAAAAGAGTGGGTAGACCCATAGTCAAATAAGATAGATGTAGGAACGCTACAAACATGAAGAGTACCTTCCACGACATTTGGCGATACCTCTGGCTCCTAAATAGCCACTACAAAGGCCTTAGCCGAAATAGTAAGCTTTCTCTCGTCTAGTTTTGGACAATCTTTGATCAAGTGGCCGTGCCGTCTGCATCAAAAATAGGCTCCCATTGCCGGGCGGCACGCTTGCCCCGGATGTACCTTTCCATAGGTCGAGCAGTGTGCAACTGAAGTCCTAGAATCGGCCATTGACTGAGTCGGCGCAACACCTTTTCCCTTCTAAGTCATCCTAGTCTTCTTGGACGTCCCAAAGGATCCCCCAGTAGATCCGCCACCAACACCTGCTCGGCTAGCTGCCCTCTTCGCGTAGAACTTCTCTATCTCCACCTCTTGTTCGTAAAGGACTGCCCGGTCCAATATATCAGCATATGTCTCGAGCTTTAGCATGGTTAGCTGTTTCCGAATATCATCCCGCAATCCTTGCTGAAACCTCTTTGCCTTCCTTAATTTGTCTTCCACATAGAAAGGAAAGAATCAGGACAGCTCGGTGAACTTAGCATCATACTCCGTCACCATCTTGCTTCCTTGCCTTAGTCTCATAAACTCCATCTCCTTTTGGTCCCGAAGACTGGACAGAAAGTATTTCTCTATAAAAGCTTCCTCAAACATATCCCAAGTGATCATCTCGTCGGGCATTCCTAGTGCCCTCTTCCTCATGTCCCACCAGCTGTCTGCTTCGCCCTCCAACTTATACACGGCGTGGGTGACCTTCTCCTGATTCGTACACCCAATCACTGCAAATATTTTCTTCATCCTCTTAAGCCATCTATCAACTTCTGCTAGATCGGGTTTCCCCAAGAAGCCCGGCGCTCGTTTCGCCATGAACCGATCATACGTGGTTTGAGCTAGGATGGCTGGAGCTGGCTCAGTTGCAGGAACTGGAGCCATGTGCCTATGCTCAACGGATTCCACCACGGTGGTCATCCTTTCCAGCAAATCTATATAAGCGGCCTCCCAGTCATAGGGTGTATTACTGCCATTTCTTCTTCGTCTTCCACTAGCCATCCTAAAATTAAGACAAGTATTATAATCTCATCAAAAGGAAGTATCTTGCGATCCCAATAAAATTATATTTAGTCTAGAAGTCAAGTTTTTCCTAGGGTCACTGATCGCCTAAGTTATCATTGGTTTATTTCCTTTTTGAAGATTCAAACCTATGCTTCTGTATTTTGATCGATCAATTTCTAAGGCATCTCGTCTCTCTGATACCAATTGTGACGGAACGGATTTTTTTTTTATATTCCGCCAACGACCTCCCGGAACTGACACCAAGACTTCGGTGGTCCGGGCCGATCGTGCCGTCAAAATCACAGGATCACAGATGTCGTCTAGGTCACATACATATTAGTCATCAAACATATAACGGAAGTCAATCTAATATTCTGCGGAAATATTCATATTCATTCCCATAAAAGCTTATTCCTGAATACATATGGCCATGAACGTCTAATCACAAAAGTTTATCAATTCTAGCAGAGTGTGCTTCTGAATTCTTAGAATTCCTTCAAATAGGCTCTAGTCACTCCGTCTCGTCAGGCCCGAGTTTTAAACTTCCATCTGGGGAGGAAAACAGAAAGCAGTGAGCCGGAGCTCAACAAGGTACATGCAGAATTTTCACAAAACGTTCGTGCTGTCAACAGTTACAGTTATATATCATTTAATTAGAATCATGCATAAATACTTACAACGGAAATCATGTAGCATAAACATCCTAAGATAGCGATCGAACAAAAGCAAATCAGAAAGTTGGAATCGATATTAATCGAACGTAAAACAAGGCCGGTCATAACATAATTTCTTTTACTTATTATTTAACGGAAGGGGGGCTTTAATCGAGGACAAATTGTGCACATCTCCTCACAATTACGGCAATACCTCCCTGTACAAAGCCCTGAGGACGGCTCTCACTTACGTTATCCTCGATTATCACCAGAAGGCCCTAAGGCATTGCCAGAGTACCTTGGCTCCCAAAGGTTAAGGTCTGAACTTACTTATCTTATCACAAAACCAGTTTATATTTCCTTTGCTCATTCCGGACGGCCATATCACAGGTCGGTTTCAAAAGTACATAATAAGCCGGTTTCAAATACAAGGCCGGAGGTCTTATAACAAAAGCCGGTTTCAAAACGTTAATACAAGGCCGATTTCAAAATACAGGGCCGGTTTCGATACTAACTTCAAGGCCGGTTTCAAACTTAATACAATGCCGATTTCAAAATACTGGGCCGGTTTTAATACTAACTTCAAGGCCGGTTTCAACTTAATATAAGGCCTATATCAAAACACAGGGCCGGTTTCGATACTAAGGCCGATTTTGATATTACAGTGTAAGTGCCGATTTCAAGTTTCGCTAGAAGGCTGGTTTTGAAATCACCGTGTAAGTGCCGGTTTCAAAATACAATACAATGCCGGTTTTGAAATCTGGGTAATGTAAGTGTCATACAAGCCGGTCTACTTTTTCGTTTTCATGTACATCAGTTTAAAACATGAGTTTAGCAGGAGGCAGAAAGCATGCATTCGAACCAGAATATAACTTATCAAACAGTAATTAAAACGGTATGCATTCAATATAAATCGGAAGGGAAAACTGGCAGTTTCCTTAAAATCTGGGCAGGCAAACTTAAAAAGGATGATCGTTCAGTACACTTGCAATAATCTGAAGTTAAAACAGAGTATGAACTTAAAACTGGGGGGTACACTTGCCTGACAGTTGTCTGTTCACCTTTACAGACGGGAAGCTTTTCTCCTTCTCTACTCCTTTCTATTCTTCTAGCTGGTTGCTCGTGCTAGTTTCCTTGAATGAAACTAAGTATATATAGTGGAGGGGTTAGGTGGAGTAGTTGGGGGTAAGCTACCTACCTCATATTTCTTCTCAGACGGCTAACGAGGTGGTTCACCTACTTCATGTAGTTAGGGTTTCGTTGGGTTCTAACTAATTAGTAATGTTGGTCCTTGTTTTTAGTTGCCTTTAATTTATTCCAGTCAGCTTTTTGTTCAGTGCTCAGGGTATGCCATCGTTTTACTTCTTTTATTCGAGACCGGTCAATCTTTCTCAAGGCCGGTCAACTCTTTAGTCGGTT
>JAOVVI020004120.1:0-18074 GCA_028571085.2 Nepenthes alata | reverse complement strand
ATATCATGAAAATGAAACCGGCTCCCTTGATGTGAAAAGAGCTCCGACCCTTCCTTGATGAAAATCTAAACCGGCCCCTTTGTATGATGGAATCCAAACCGGCCTCAAGGAGAAATCCTAATCGGCCTTAAGGTGAAATCCAAACCGGCCTCAAGGAATCCAAACCGGCCCTAAGATGAAATCCAAACCGGCCCCTTTGCATGATGAAATCAAAACCGGCCCCAAGTGTATTCTATGCCATGAAATCAAAACCGACCTCAAGTGTATTTTGAAACCAGCTTTAAGTATATGATTTTTGAATTAAGTTCTATGATTTGAAACCGGTTTGAAGTATATGATTTTTGAATCGGCCTTAAGATATCTGTACACGATCTCTGAAGGGTTAATAGTGATGTTTTCAACTGATACTGAAAATGACTTTCGGTAAACGATAAAAAGATAAGAAAAAAATGCTTCTGTTATGGTATTATGAACCCAGGACTGATATGCAGTCAGGTTAGGTTCTCCGGTATGCCTTAGAACGTTATGGTGATAATCGTGGATAACTCTGTCCATTGAGTTATATGTGGTCTGCCATTCCTCAGGGCGTTATAATAGGAGGGCAGCTTCTGTTCTGTTCTGATCAATGCCCCCTTGGATTGGGGAAGGATCTCGTGAGGTGAGATCATGTGTTCTATTTATTGCCGTTGATTGTGGGAAGATGTACACAATCTATTCTTGATTATTCATTCTCTCAGCTAGTAGGGTCTACTAGTGGGTTCCTTTACTGAAAAAGATGAGTTTTCTGTAAATTATGAAAGTAAGACCGACTTCTACTTTCTGAAATACGAGTGCATTGATTTCTGATTTCCGAAACTTGATCATTTCTATTTTTATGTCTGCAACGTAATTATGCTATAAACGACTTCCGTATGGCATTTGTATCTTCATGTTCATAGCATCTGTTTTACTGAGCTCTATTTTGTATACATATTTTACTGTATACCTGCATGTACCTTGCTGGACATCGACTCACTGTTTTACTATTTTTCTCCCCCTCCAGAGGAGACTATAGAGCATGTGCCTGACAAGAAAGAGTAGAGTTCAATTTAAAGGATTCCTGAAGATTTAGAGCACCTTTGAATTTATCACAAAGGAAGCAGTCTTGATATAATGATCCGACTAGAAAATATATAAATTTTATAATTGAAAATTTTATGATTATGCATGTTTCAGCAGGTTATTAGAGTTGCTTCTGTTACTTATTTTATAGTTATCCTGCGTAAGTCCTAGATGTCATCTGTGATCTTGTGTTGTGTATAATTGGTTTAGTTAGGTTTTCACTTCTGATCGGAAAGACGGAGTCAAAAAAAATCCGTTCCGTCACAACTCATACGACCCTTTATCACTAGGTAATTGTCCTCACGGTATGAATCCAATCCTCCACACCCCCAATCCTCTATTATCTGCCATAACGATACCAATCATACAAAATATTCAAACACTAAAATTAATCCAAAACATATCTCCTTATGAATCTTATCTGATAGTATTTCCTATCATGAACATGTACCAAAACAGGTCCTAACACTCAATAATAATTAAAATGATAAATAAAATCGAATATGAATACAAAGGCGATACTTACCAAATATAAGTGAGATTTTAATCAAATCTACATCTGAGCTCCCTATAATATATCTGTGGCCCACTAAATGTGAAGGGGCTAGAAATAAAATAAATATGAGTTAAAAACTCAATAAGTATCAGTATATAATATGTAGCAAACTAATGCATCCATAAACAGTATAAAGAGAATCAAAATATATATGAAAATCTATAAAATCTAAAATTCGAATGTCCACTATATCACATCAATAAAAATTTGAATGTGGTCTCGTATTCAAATGTATGTTCTAAAATAAAAGCCAAGAGTTTCAAATGTACGAAACTAATCAAATCTCAACTATGGGTAAAACCTACAAATCTCAACCAAAATCTTAAATATCCAAATCAATATAGATAAAATATGTCAAAAATCTAAAATATGCACAAATCACAAAATCAAAGATCGAAAAACTAACTTTGAGAAAGGGTTACTTCTCATCCCGATAACCTTAGGTCATACCACTAATATTTTAACCCATATGCAGGGCTATATGCATACTTTTTCTCACAGACGGGGATAAAATTACTATCTTTTACCACCTATGAAATTAGTCTATTCATCAAGTCTGTCAGAATATATTAAAACGTCAAAATATATTAGTTTCTTTAATTCTTTATGATGATTCTTATAAAAATATAAATTATGGAGAGTCTCTATATCAAAAGTTTAAAACTTTTTTACCATAGAAAAGTTACAAAACTTTTACTCAAAAATGTCAAATATAATGTTTTTCACCCTAAGGAAAATACACATATTGAATTGAATAACGAAAATAGGGCACAACCCGAATCACAATGCATGGATACCACATAGAGGGCTTATATGTAAGTTTTTGTGACTTTTTCTCTACAAATATATTTTTACATAAGAAAATACCTTAAAATATTTACCTTTTTTTTTACCAAATGAATAAAATCCTTAAATAACAATAAAATAAAAGTAAAATATTAAAACAACCAGTAAAACATGCACGAGGAAGTCAAATACGGTAAGTAAAATGGCATGAATGTACATTAATATACCAAATGTAAGAAAAACTAATCTGAAATAGAAATAGACCAAAAATATGGTATAAAGATACTTTTCTCGACCTCTAATCTAATAGATCCGACTAAATGATACTTCTTAATTTTCTTCTTCCCTTTCTTTCTTTTCCTTCCCATCCTCCTTTTCTCTCCTCCTTTTTCCCGCATAAATGGATCAAAAATAGTGCACGCAGTCATTTTACAGTTGAATTGGCACACAAGTGCAACACATGCATGTTGGGCGCCGTGCCTAACCCCATTGGTGCATGAGCGTCGTTTCAGGTGGGCCTCAAGAACTACTACTCTGGAATTCGTGCTCAAGTATTATCTCAGGCGCTTTTTAGGCATGCCCAAACCTACCTCCTTACACTGATTTTCTTTAAAATTTAAATAATATAGATATTTTTAATATTCCTAAAATTAACCTAAAATAAACTTATAATACAAAATTAACTGGACGAAAACTTGCATTACACTTTGGATTTGTACTAAACTTTTAGGTTAGAAGGCTTTGGGCAATACCTGTAGGTGATCATATTTAAAGAACGACTTTTTGGGATTTAGATTTAGGAAATGGATTAGTTTTCATGTATTATTGATTAGAAATGAATTGTAGTTTATATTGATGGATTTTGTTTATTTTCAGTTCGATTGTAATCAGTTGATGATGATGAATTACGTTGGCAGGTGAGTTTGGATTTTCGGTTGTTTATTGCAACTTGGTTGACTCATGTTTTCATTTACTCTCATTTAGTACGGTTACTAAGGTCATGTGTGTCGGTATTTAGAGTCATTTTCGAGTGTAATATTTGGGGTCTTGTGAATTGGCATATCTTCATTTCAAATCAGTTTGTTGATTATAATATTTTTAAATTGTGTACGGACAAAATTTTGAGTGTTGGGCCAATTGATTAAATAAATAAATTTTTGATTGTCGAAAGTGATACAAATCTTGGATGATTAATGATTTGAAATGCACTTAAACTTAATAAAGGATTAAAAAATTAATAATTGGACATTAGGATCGGAGACGTGACGCCACCACTTGTGTAAAATCATAACTTTTGTTGAAAAGTGAAAAATACCAGGGGATCCCTAATCCCAATATATTTCAACCCTTTATAAAATTAAGAAATTAAAACACACACAAACATACATTATATATAAAATATATTTAAATCTAAAAGTATATAAATATCCAACAAATATAAAAAGTAAATATAACAAATAAAGATAGGCAAGTCAAGATTTCTAGTAACAAATGAAAATATTGATATCCATAATTTTTGAGTAAAACCCTTCAAATTTCTATAACCAATAAAAATAATGTACTAAAAAAATTAATTAATAATTCTGGTGGTATAGACATGCTAAATTTTAGCCGACTTATTCCCAACTTGTTATTCTTACCAAAAAATTTTTTTGATTTACCTTCAATAGCGAAATTGGATATTTATTAGTCTTCTTGTCAATCTTGCTTTATAAGCCGTATAATTTTCTTTCACCACTGTATCCCAATTTTTATGCCACCTATATCTCAAACGGAAGATGTCTGCATAGTAGAAAATCTTTTAATGAAAGTGTAATAAGAAATTCTTAATATTAGAGTTCAACAATGTATGAAAAATTTTCTTAAAAGGGAGCTTTTCACAAGCATTGAAGGAGAGAACTTTTTTGGCAATCACTTTTTTAAAATGTTTTACAATTACTATTTAAATTGTAAAAGGAAAATATTTATAGAGAATATGAAAAAAATAGATCAAAAGGATGCAACAAGTCAAAGGATCACGCTCCAACGCTTGAGTGCCTATCAATAAAGTTTTAGAAATATTTGGGATGGAGAATTGTGTAGCTGGTATTACTCTATCAAAAAAAGTAATAAATTTAGTTTAATATAATCCCTACAAATTGAATGGAAACAAAATTAAATGAAGATATTTCTTCTACGGTTAGCATTAAGAAGCTTACTATATATACAAATTTGTTTTGGATTAGATATAAATTTTATGGTTGGTATGTTTAGAAAGTTTCAAGAAAACTTTAGTATGGATCACGGTAAGGCTATTGTAAAAGTAATGAAATAAATATGACGGATTAATGACTACATATTTACTTACAAAATATAAGATCATTTAGACGTGGTAATTTATTGAAGTTTAGACTATGTTTGAAATATAGGTACCAGAAAGTCTACATTTGGGTATGTCTTATTTCCGGAGGGAGGAGCAATTTGATTAAAAAAAGTGATAAACAATTTGTGATTACTATATTTACGATGTAAGGGGAGTTTGTGGCATACTTTAAAACCACTATTCATATATTATGGTTATAGAATTTTATTTCGAGATTTAAACTTTTCAATAGTATAGTTCGGCTTCTAAAAAGTTATTATAATAATTTTACAATAGTTTTTTTTTTAAAAGAATGACAAGTATTCAAATTGTGGTAAGTATATAAAATCAAATAGCTTATCATATAAAGTGAAACTTTAAATAAAAGGTATCAATATAATTTATTAGTACCAAACTTATAATTACAAATCTATTAACTAAGGATTTACTACCAATGATACTTATAGATCATGTTGGCAATATAAGTCTTTATCGTTGCATGTGATATAATTATAAATTATATTATCACTCTTAACATTTGAGATCTTACATAATATAGTTTTAGTATCTCCTATTTTTTCATATTATTCAAACCCAAGATTTTTGAATAATAATAACAGGAATAATTTTTTATGAAAACATTATCTTTGGATTATATGGATATTTCTATTTAATAATCGAATCATGTATTTTTAAGTGTTATGGCATATAAAAGAAATAAAGTCCAATAACGATAAAAGAGTGCCATGACCCACATTTACTGATTAATTGATTATAGTATTTGGTATCTAAACTATTCAAGGATTTCAGAGTTGTGCATTTAAAGTTTATTTTAATCATTTTAATAACTATTATTACCATATGGGTCAAATAAAAGAATGTTAAAAAATCTCCCACATGATGAGTGCATGATTTATTGACTTATTATGATTTGATATATATTAATTTAGATATATTAATTTTTTATAATTAATTAAAAATAATTTAGAAAAAGCATGCCTATTTAGAACATATCATTTGATAGAAATGATATGCAGTTTGATAATTTGAAAATGGTTTTCTTTTATTTTATAAAAAAATTA
Source organism: Nepenthes alata (assembly GCA_028571085.2). Classification (NCBI taxonomy): domain Eukaryota; kingdom Viridiplantae; phylum Streptophyta; class Magnoliopsida; order Caryophyllales; family Nepenthaceae; genus Nepenthes; species Nepenthes alata. Next base: position 12,208 of record JAOVVI020004120.1, on the reverse strand, counting down.
TCTATTTTCATCATTATGAAATATATAAAAATTATAAAAAAGCTTTTATATGTTCTAAAAAGAGAAAAGATAGAGAAATCATCTCCTAATTCTTTGAGATAAGAAATATTTAGATTTGATTTAAATTTTCAAGATTATTTCTCATAAAGTCAAATTTTAATTCTCATAAATCAAGATATATAAATTTATTTTTACATATAATTAATTGACAAAGAAATATAATAACAAAGATCTTAAAAATTAAAGTTTTATCTCATTAAAAAATTCTTACACAAAGATCACGTTACTTAATGATGGAAGTTTTTCAGCACGGCCTCAAACATCCCTTAAGCTCTGTTTTCGGCTAGAGCAGAACTCTCTTTTAACTCATCCATGGTTGTTGAAATGAAGGATAAGATGACTCATGAGAATCAAAACAACCAGGGCTAAACCTTTTTCAATAAGTACTTACATTCTAACACATTTTCCAGCAAATGGAGGATTGGTACTTACGAGCAGTAAAGTCACAAAATACATATGTCAAATGAGCTGTACTGCTAGCAAAGCATGTAGAGGCATAACACATTGTTGCGGATACTCGAACAGCACGGAGCAAATCGGCAACTGGCTGCGCACCAATCACAAAACTTAGAAAAATCTAGACGAAATTTGGGAAGGGGAAGAAAGTTCAGGTAGAGGAAATATCGATGAGAGGAAAAGCAAGAGGGAGAGGAAAATCATGGGAAGTATCATTAGCAGTTGACTCGGCAGTGTAGTAACATCAGCAACAATGAGACCGGTAATATTACCCTCCCCATCAAACAAAACTTTGTCCTCAAGTTTGAAAGTTGAAAAATTATGGATAAACTCAACTGCAGTTTTCCATGTAGATTTTTCGGCTAACTTGGACTGCCAGTGGACTAAAAATTGTGGGATGAAAACACCCTGTTGTAGGACCTTTTGAAGCCAATGATCTAGAAAGGAAACAGAATAGGCTAGGACCCCATAGCATATTGCGGTAAGGCTACGGGTTGACTAGGCGCATTAGATGGACCCTTTTTAAGCAAAGAAATGCCACAAGAATACAAGAATGTAGAATGCAGAAAGGCGTTCCATAATGGTTTTAAAGCAAAAACATTATGAATACAAGAATAGTCTGGAAGATTCAAGCGATATGCCACGCATCTAATGCGTTCCAAAATGCATAATGGCCCATAATATCAATTAGCCAATTTATTTGATTTCCAATAGCCACCGTGGATTGTCAGAAGAGTTGGAGCTTGACATCGACCCAGTCTCTCACCTGAAATTCCTTGTTAGTATGATGAGTATCAGCCAGATTTTTCATGCGCAGCTATGCTCGTTGGAGGTTAGACTTGAACCATGCAAGGAAGTTGGTGCGGGAAGTCAACAGATCATCAATAGTAGCAATGGATGAAGTACCTTGTAAATAATCAACCAAGAAAGGTGGGGATAAATCGCATAGCGTCTCAAATGGGCTCATTTTTATAGACGAATGCCATGCGGTATTGTAGCTCCACTCAGCGCAGGGCCAAAATTGAACCCAGGTTGAAGGATTCTCGTACACAAAATAGCGCAAATAATATTCCAAGTAGCGGTTGACTACTTTGATTTGTCCATCAAGTTGTGGATGATAGAAACTGCTATTGGATGAGGTAGTACCTTGTAACTTGAAAAGTTTTCTTCAGAATTTGCTCATAAAAACAAGGTTTCGGTCAGATATGATTTCTATTGGAATTCCATGCAACTTGTAGACCTCTTGAACAAAAATAGCAGCCAAATATTTGGCAGAGAAGTGGGTAATAAGGGCCAAAAAGTTGGCATATTTAGATTGCAAATGAACCACCACAAATATCATGATTTTTCCACCTTAGATTGGCAAATGGGTGATAAAATTCATGGAAAGGAAATCTCAAATTTTACTCGGGATTGGAAGGGACTGTAACATCCATTGAGGAGCCATATTAGGGGGTTTGACTTGTTGGTAGGTAGTGCATCGAGAGATACAATCGCAGATGTCCTTATGAATGTGGGGCCAATAAAAGTTAATAAATATTCTAGCGAGAGTCCGCGGGAATCATGCATATCTATTGAGTAGTGAATCATAATACTCATGTAAAATTAAATCCTGTAATGCTAAATCAGTGGGCACCAAAATTTTGCCCTTAAAGAAAACCAATCCATCTTACACTGAGTAGTTCTCAAAGTCACCTGGCCGATCCTGCATTGAAGAAACCAGCTCGACTGATGCTGGTTGTTTAATGTAAAAACTGTAGAGAGTGGAAAAAAGGGCCACCACTGGCCTTGAAGCTGCACTCAGAGCTTGACAGGATCCCTTTGGTAGTCGTGACAAAGTATCAGCTGGTCCATTCTCCCGTCCCAGTCTATAGTCAATATCGAAATCATACCCCAATAGCTTGGTGATGTATCGCTGCTGCTTTGGAGTGTGAACGGTTTGGCTTAATAAGACCTTAAGGGCTTGGTGATCGATTTGAATAGTAAATTTCGTCCCCAATAGATACTGTCACCATTTCTTCACTTCCTCTACAATGGCGCAAAGATGCTGGAGGTACATGGAGGTGCCTTGAAGCCTGGGGCTTAGCTGTTTATTGAAGAATGCAATCGGGTGTCTTGATTGGATCAGCACGACTCTAATGCCATTTCCTTACGCATCAGTTTGGATCATGAACGGTTTGAAAAAGTCAGGTAAAGTTAGGACCGGAGTGGTAGTGAGGGTAGCTTTAAGGGCATTGAAAGTTGATGTTGCCTCTGCTGACCATAGAAAGGCATCCTTCTTTAATAATTGGGTGAGAGGTGCTGAAATTTGATAATAGTGGGCTACAAACCGTTGATAATATCCGACTTGCCCCAAAAAACCCATGCAGCTGCTTAACATTAGTGTGTACGGGCCAATGTTGCACGGCATCAATTTTAGCAGGATCCACTGGACTCCTAGTTCTAAGACAATTTGCCCCACGTAAGCTATTGAAATACGTCCGAGCTCACATTTGTTGTGTTTGGCATAAAAAATCTAGTCCCTCAGAATTTGCAGAACTCAAGCGAGATGATGATAATGTTGCTCCCAGGAGGGACTATAAACTTGGATATCATCAAAGAATACTGGCATGAACTTCCAGAGAACAAAATAAAAAATAGTATTCATTTCAAATTGGAAGGTGGAAGGAGCATTGGAGAGGCTGAAAGGCATTACCGAAAACTTATGGTGTCCTTTGTGAGTTCGGAAAGCTGTCTTATGAACATCGATAGTATGCACCCGCATTTGATGATTTTCGGCTCGCAAGTCCAGCTTCAAAAACACTCGGACACCATGGAGCTCATCAACAATAGGTATAGGAAATTGATCGTTGATTGTAATAGCATTGATCACCCAGTAATCCACACAGAAAGGGTAGCTGCCATCTTTCTTTTTAACCAGCAAAACTGGGGAAGAAAATGGGCTAGTACTAGGTTGAATAATGTCTCCTCAAGCATTTTGTGAATCGGCCTTTCCATTTCTGCTTTTTGAAAATAGGGATAGCGATATGGTTTGATATTCACCAGTTCAGTGTTAGGTTTTAGAGTAATTCGGTGATTGGTAGAACGATGTGGAGGCAACCCGTGTGGAATCTCAAAAACGTCTACAAAGGAAGAGAGGAATCGACAGAGGATATGAACAATTTGGGAATTGACATTTGGGGAAAATTGGGTGGGGTCAAAGGATACAGCCAAATGGGTGGCCAAGGAAGCTTCTTGTGTCACCAAAATGGTTAATTGGAAGTAAGAGGCCACAAACTGGGTGAAGTCATCTCGCTTCAATTGACTTAGTGTCATGGTGGAGATAGAAGCTATTGGCCAGCCATGTAATGTGAGTCTAGTGCTAGCATGATCGAAACTCATCCATAAGGACTGGTAATCAAAAACCACGGGTCCAATTGACTCTAGCCACTGTACTCTTAATACAAGATCAACTCCATATATTGGCAGCAAATAGAGATCAACATCGAAGCTGGCTTGCCCCAGAGTAACCGAGACCTTTGTACACAACCCTTCATGTCTTAGTGAAGTCCTATTTCCAACGATGACATTGAGGTGGTGAGAAAGCTCGATCGAAAGCCCAAAATATTTGGCTAGGAATGTCTCCAAGAAGTTGTAAGTTGAGCCACTGCCAACTAATATAACAACTGATTGGCCCGAGATTACTCTCTACAGTCATAAGGTGGAAGGTACAAAATGTCTTTCCAAAGCATGGAGAAAAATGGTTGGAGTGGATTCGGGTGGTGGAGGCAAGGGGTCAGCCTCTTGGATGTGTTTAGCCATATAGTTTGGTTCCCTTAAATCCACCTCCAAATTTTAGAGTCCAAGCAAGGCACTCCCCTCCTCTTCAGCCAACTTAAACAAAAATTTTGGAGGGTTATAGTGATAGCCTAGTGTAAAGTTTTCATTACAAATAAAACACAGGCCTCATTCTCAATAGGTGGCCATTTCGGCTGGTGTCAATTTCCTTATAGGAAATTTAGGTGGCGGAGGTTTGGCCAACGCTGAGATAGAATTACTGATGGGCTTGTGTAGTAGTGGTCGTTGTGAACTCGTTCAACATGCATCTAATTTTTCCTCCACCAATTTGACCATTCTAATGGTTTCCGACAGTGTCAACGGTTTCAACAACAGCATCTCTCGTCAGATGTCGTCCCTGAGCCCCAAGATGAAGCAATTTAACAAATTGGTGGTAGACAAACCTAGCGTCTGTGTTGCAAGAGACTCAAACTCAACTATATAAGCCGCCACCGTTGTAACATGGCAAAACTTGTATAGAGTAGCTTCGTGATTTAGGTATGAGGATAGCCTAAAGTGGAGTTTGAGATCCTTTGCGAAGGCTTCCAAGGTGGAAAGTTGGTGGGTTGCATACATTTATTGATACCATTGGTGCACCCATCATATAGAATGTAGCCACCGTCAATTTCTGGTCAGGCAAAGTTCTATGATGTAGAAAAAATTACTCAATCTGAAATAACCAACCGATAACATTGTTGCTAGTGAAGAGTGGAATTTCGAGTTTGGGTAAACAAATTTGTGACGAGATTTGTGTATCAAGTTGTGGTGCTAGAAGTAAGGGTAGAGTTTGAGTTATAGGTTACGGAAGAGCCACAGTTGAAACGGTGAATAAAGTAGGAGTGGGTAATAAAGGGGAATTTGAAGATGTCAAGGACTGTCGTTCAAGTCGAGTACGGGATGTGGTGCTAGAAGTAAGGATAGAGTTTGCGTTATAGGTTGCGGAAGAGCTGCGGTTGAAACGGTGAATAAAGTAGGAGTGGGTAATAAAGGGGGATTTGAAGATGTCGAGGACTGTCGTTCAAGTCGAGTGAGGGATTGTCGTATTTCAGTGATAGATTGTGGCAGCTCATCGAAGGTTTGCTGGATTTGTTCGATGGTAGAGCAAATAGTGGAGATGCGGTCTGCATGTTCCTTTAACTCTTGCATGATATCGGCAACAGACTCTTCATGCACCTTGTACCTCATCATCATACCCTCAGCCATTTGTCTCAATGAAAGTATCAAAATTTTGCAAATACTCGAACAGTACTGAGCAAATCGGCAACTGGATGCACACCAATCACAAAACTCAGAGAAATCAAGACAAAATTTGGGAAGGGGAAGAGAGTTCAGGCAGATGAAATATAGATGAGAGAACAAGGAAGACGAAGAGAAGTCAGAGAGAAGAAGAGTCAAGAAGCAGAAGAGAGGCATAAGAGAAGAAGCAGTTAAGAAAATATTTCTTTAATTAGTGAGGCCACAGTATACGGTATATATCATGGCCCAACTGATCGAGGCTAACCAGAGGGAATCCGCATATGTAACAAATAAACTGACTGTAAAACAGAAAATGTAACAAATAAAAAGGAAATGAGGATGAGTTGTGATAACTGGAACTAATAATGAAGGAAATAAAGGGAGAGCATATATGTGAATTAAAACTATATGTAATCTCAGTATTTTTAGGGCGGCTGTACAGTCCTGCCGCTTTTCCTATGCCTCAGTTAATTTGGCGGTGCAGTAATATCAACGACAATAAGATCAATAACACACATACACAGTTCTCATATGTTTATAAATACTAGTACACAATCTTGAATAGGGCTAAGCTATTATAGAACACAGAGTCATTTGCCTTTATATATAAAAGAAAGTAGAGATCGGATTTTTCTCAAGCTTTTGACTGCTCTACTGATCCGAACTAGGCAAGAAGTGGCTTTACCTTCTATGTGCAGAAATCCTCATAGTTACAAGATCTATTCAACAAGAAATCCATTAGCATTACAGCCTCTGAAAAATTACTACTGATTTAGATACTACAACAGTGGATTTGGGGAAGTTTTATTTCTCAAAGATAAGAGTGACACATTCACCATTTAGATAAGGATTAAAAGAATAGGTTAAAATTAATTATTTTAAAATAATTAAATTATAATTATTTATTTAAAAAAATAATTAAAAACTTTTTTTTTAATTTCTTTAAAAAATAAAACTCCCTCGATCCTCTGACAGTTATTGCATGGAAACTTTAATGAATCTTCCCTTATGGTCTTTTGTAGGATGTTGTGTTCCCTGAGTGCACTAATTAAATATCACAATCTGAAAAATTTAAAGAGGGATCGACGCATCAAATGCTCGTACTTCAAGGCAATTGCTCTGTCAATGGCATTTATTGTGTTCTGGACCTCATTGGCAACTTTTCCAGCAGATTACTGAATTGGATTTTCTTTTGCAAATCTTTTTTTTTTTTTTATCTAATGAGGGTGTTCATGTGAAAAAGGTAACCAACTTATTGAGTTTTAAGATCGGACTCAGTTTTTGCTTTAACAAAATACTTTATTTGGAGGAATGTATCGATTGTATTCAAACCCTAATTCAAACGGTTTTATCCTTAAAAATATTTCTCAAATAAAGAAAAAAGTCTTACTATCTACTGAGTGAAGAATAACACTTTTCTCAACCATTGTGAGGCAATTCTTGTTGAAATTTAGATCGTTTTCTTATGAATTTTACACGCATTAAAAATATAATTTTTTTTTAATTTTTGGAGCCATCAGGGCATTTCACTTGAGATTCGTGTAGTAGGTTATTACTAATTTATGTTTTATGATATCAGAAAATTATTCTATTAAATAAATATTGAGAATAATTTTGTATTAAAAAATTAAAAAAAAATGTATTTAAGGAACGGGTGCGCTCATGTGTAACTTAACAGAATGGGTAGCACTTTTGGCATAGATTAATAAAATGGTCAATGAACGTACATGAGGTGAGAGGCACTTGTGTGTGCATATAATGATGTTCAATGTTTGATATGCATTCAATCGATGTTCATGTACCAGTTTTGCCTATGTAATTTGAAATTTTTAGCATTTTTCTATGCCAAAATAGAAGGTGAGGGAAGGTGGTTTTAAAAATATTTCGAGTTAGATTTGGAAAATACTTAACAAAAAGTAAATGCATTTAAGGATTTTTCTTCATTTATTGTTAAATTTTTGAAATCGATTACTTTGTTCTTCATTGTGTGCATGCCCTTTATTTCTGTCCTTCATACAATTTCTCCATGTGCATGTCTACTTTGTTTAATGGTCTCGAGTCTTTGAAGACTTATGACTAAGTTTTCATGATATGTTCACATATATTGAAATCTTTTGAATAATTGACGTTGTATATTATTTTATATAGGCATTTAATGAGAACTCTACTTTAAAATTTATAAAGATTATTATTTTTTTCAGAATTTGGAAGAGTTTGTATATTTATTATTTGTTATACAATTTTTTGTATTAATTGAATATGAACTATTGAAAATAATTTACAGAATATACATATTTTAGTATATTATTTACAATTTCAACATTGAATATAGTATTCATGAGTAAGAAAAGTGGTGTTTGACTCCATTTAAAAAAATAATTAATAATTGGCTTATATAAATGTCTTAAATAATAGTATATACCTCAAGACTATAGAAAAAGAGTATGTTGCGATATTTGATATTAAACTTTTGTTGGTGAAGTTTTCATCAATCTTTAATTATTATGTATTTGAACTTAATTTTTGATATTTTGATATTTTCACATATGTATTAATTGTTGCTATTGTCCTTTTTTTTGTATTTTGTTCATATATATCTATATATATAAATTATACATATTTTGTTGAGTTTTAAGCTTATTTTTATCAACTTTTGTGACCTTTCAACTTAGCAAACATGGATCTCTTGTAGGGTTTAGATAAAATGAGAAATCAAATGATGTACTTTAGTTGTTAGATTGTTGGTGTAATATGATAGAATTAGAAACATTCTAGCTTAAGATTATCGGATTATATTTCTTTGGGCCTATTAGCCCTAGTTGCATATATATGTTATTATTCGACACTAATATTATGGATGAGCAATAGACTTTTTCCTTGAATATGTTTTAGGTATATTTGATAACAGGGTCAAACAAGGAGAGTTTGGCCATGACACCGTGGCTAGATGAACTATTTTCAGAATAATTGAATCATATTTATTGAAGAGTTACATTTTGGTAATAAGTTTTGATGCTACTATAATTATATTTTTGTACAAGGTCATGAAAATATGTGTGACATCAAGTTTAGTGAAACTATTTGCAAGAAAATCCATGAAAAGGCCACGAGCTTGTGGCTTAGGCGTTAGGTTGGGAAAAGTTTCTAGTACTTATCCACAAGAAGACAGTGAGTTGGCCACTAAAAGGTCAGGATTGTGAGTATTTTCAATAGTGCACAACGAGCTAGTCGTTCCGGTGGTTACATGGGATATAAATGGTCTTATTTCTAATTTTGGGAGAAGTTCAAGATAATTCAAACACAAAAGAGTGTCATACGAAGTAATAGAAGAGTTAGAGGTCCTATATTTAATTAAAATTAGATTCGAATTTTATTCTTTATCAAATTTGGGTAAGTTGCTTAAATCTTATTTGGTATAACTTACTACCATTTGATTGTTTATTTTTTCTATTCATCTGCCTCCAGCAGATTGTTAAAATTTTTTTATTATATTTAACCGATCATTTACATAAATTGTTGTAGAGGAATTTTAAGGACATTTATATTTATAACTGAATACTTTTATAGTGAATTCTTTAAAATTTGTCTGGTGATTTTTTTATTAGTTGAGAAAGATTTTTTATATTAAGTATTATCGTATAATATTTTATCATTGGTTATATAATTATTATTTCTTATACTCTCACGATATTTGATATCTGATGATTGACAGATGATTAGAATTTCATTTCCACCACGTTAGTTATATGTATATTTTTATTCTTAGTATATCTCAACAAGTGACATCACAATATAGGTTTGCAAATTGTTAAACTACAATTTGATATCGTCAATATCAAAAGGTTTGCCATTATATATTAAGCAATTTTAATTGACAAGATAATTTTATTTTATTTTAGAAAGAAAGAATGAGGAATGTTTTCACTTGTGAATTAACAACAAAATCTTTGAGAAAAAAAGAGGACAATCAAAAAAGGATGAAGGACGGAGGACAATAAGTGGCATGACATAAGGGTTCTTATGAATTATACGATCAAATTCACTTTTTAAGAAAACAGTTTGTTGAATCCAACGGAGTTATGGTTGAAGCTTGAGGGAGGATATAAATCAAGGTCCCTAATGTTGATGTTGCATGCAAAAGGCAATTCTATTGCAACTGGTTTTCAAAAGGGGGAAGCTTCAATAAGTCCTTGGATGTATTTAACTCGATTTTAATGCAAATATTAGTGCTTAATAAGAAGATCAAGGACAAAAATAAGGTATTTGTATTGCTGACTTTGTTATCGTCCTCATATGATCACATTGTCATGACTATATTGCTCAGGATGGATGCACTCAGCCTTAATAAAGTCATCACTTTTATACGTTTGAGCTAGTCCAGATTGAAGAGAGATGATGAGGTTTTAGGGGAGTTGAGTGACTTGGTATCCACTAGTGGTCAAGTGCATGGGAGATTGAAAGAGGTGCGGCAAATCACAGATGAGCAACTACGAATTCAAATTTAAGAACATGAAATTCTTTTATTATGATAAAAATGAGTCATATGAAGTGAAATTATTTTAAAAAAAAGTAGAAAAAAGAAGTGGTAGAAAGCGACAAGAGCGAAGGAATCATGATAATCATGAACAGTCTTCTATCACTAACTATAAAGACCTTTAGTCATTGACACAGGGAAGACATAGTGCTTCATCGTTTATGAGACAAGTTAGGTGATGTACAATAGATCCTCATACCATACGACACCAAAAAAGTCCCTTCTTACTTTCTATACACTTGGGGACTATAAGGTATTATAGATGAGTAACGATAGCTCATTGTGGGTAGTTGGCATTAGGCACGTTAGCTTATGAACAATGAATGGGATAAAGCCTGTGTTGAGGGATACACAATATGCTTCGAATGCTCGATTAAATTTGATCGCAACTGACAAGTTTGACGAATAGGATTTTTATATGATATTTGGCAAAAGATAATGGAAGCTCACTAAAGACACTTTAGTTCTGGTAATGGAAAACAAGCAATTAAACCACTACTTGATAAAGATTTTGATTGTTAAGGATATAACTGAGATGATTAACGAGAGGTTTACTCAATGTATTGGGAGGAGATTGATGAAGAGTGCAATAAAGAGAGTTGTGATTGTGGTGAAGACACTAAAAGGGAGTTGTAATACCCCAAGTTTGATGGTGTATCACATCGGTGCTTTGATTCATGTTCATTGAACTCTTGACTCAAGATAGTCATTGATAAGAATAATTAACGAGCTAATTATTGTAAGCTAGTTTAGGCTAATTTCAAGTGAATGTCGATGTATTGAATTTATAAGACCATCAGAAAGATATTTTGGTAATATATATTTTTAATATGTAATAATAATACCAATAATTAGAACTTAATATGATATTCATATGTGTTTATATATTTATGTACGTGTAATTAATAAATAAAAATTATATAATTTAGTTTAATAAATATTAATAATCAAAACATATAAATTCATATCACATTCACGCCCCTTTTACCGAACAAACCCACAGTCCCCTTCCTCCATGACTCTCGACGGCCATGCATGCATATTCAATCATCCACTCTCATGCATGAACAGAAGCAAAACATTATCTCAACCTTAATTTGGCATTTAAATTAACGAAGAGTGTTAATGGAAGCATTGGGTACATCTCCATGGCCGCTCCTGTTTCCATCATCTTCTTGGCCGGTAATCGTGAGGAGAGAAAAAAGCAAACCTGTGTGTTGCCGCCATGAAGGCAGAAAAGAAGACCACCTCTCTCAATGTAGCATGATATTTTATGTATTTCCAGTTAATTGATTTGTTATAGTTTCTTACAAATTGTGGGTTTTGTTATCTCCCTCTTCCTCTGATCTCTTTGAAAATTACAGACAAAATCTTACATATATGTGTATCGTTGGTTGATTGTAATTTGCCAATCTCTATGAAATTTAGTGTTTAACCTAAATAAATAAGTTAGGCTATCGTGTAATCGCGTGAACAGTGTTGGCACAATGTAGGAGATGATGAACAATACAATGAGAGAATGAATTTCTGTCTCTTAATTATTTCCAGGCTAATTGTTTATACATATAATTGGTACGTTTTTACCTTTAAAATTATTATTTTTATATAATAAAATTTATAGTTTAATTATATATTGTAGAATCTCAATTCTAATTTATCATAGTTGTAGAAATTGAGTGATTAGGAAGCCTTATTAATCACTAAATCTAATCTCAGCTTACCTTTGGCTAAGACGATGATCGATTTTTCGATGAATTATTTATATGATTAATAAATACATCTATGACAGTAATATCGTCGTTGTTATTCTTTGATATGTGAAATTTAATATTATATTAACCGATTACAACTTCAGTTATCAAAGACATAAAATTTAAATGGCAAATTCCTGACAATAAGTATCAAATTTTGGCTCCTTGTATAGCATTGCTGAAGCTCCTGGCAATGATATGTTTGTTTTGAGTGATGAAATAGAATATTTTGTACCTCGTTTATGCATGGATCTTAGTTGGACAATAAGAATAAATGTGTAGCATATTCTAAACTTAATCTAAGAGGATAATAAGAATATTGATCATATAATTTGAATTCGATACCTATGCACCA
>JAOVVI020004119.1:0-18076 GCA_028571085.2 Nepenthes alata | reverse complement strand
ATTTGATCATGTGTGTATATTTTATTAGTACTCTATGAATAAATAAAGGAGAGCGTATGAAGACTCTACGGTATCCGGGCATATGAGAGTCTGTGGGACCGTAGAGTAGTCTATACTTTTTCAATATTTATTCTATTCTGGGGAGCGAGGTCATTGATATTGAGTAGGGATACTTATAGCCTAGTGACCATTGTAGATGATGATATTCGGGATATCATTGGCGAGAGGTATAGGAAGTGGTATAAGCATGCTATGGGTACAGCCTTCGGGAAGGTTGTAGGGGTAGTGAGGATACCACGATATTGGATAATCTCGTGGTACTTACCCAACCTTAGGGGCGTAAATGCACGGCCTTTGGTTTACTATGGCAGGATAAGGTCCATGAAGATTTTTTGTCATGTCGTTCAGTGGTGACTTTGTATTGAGCTGATAATCGGATTCAATGGAATCCATGTTTCTTTATTGATATCCAGTTGTTTATATGGCTTTTGGGTCGTGAAAACATGCTATTGAGTACTGGACAGTGGTTGATTTATCACCTGCTATTATTAATTTAATACATTTATTTTTATCATTCGTGATGCATACTTATACTCATCCATTATTGATTGTTGGGCATTCGGCCCACTTTTGTATTTTATTGGTTTCAGAGTAGACAGGTTAACATCAGGATAAAAGAGATCGCGTGTTGTTGTGTAGGCACCAGATAGAGGTGATCTCGGAGATTGAGGCTTCTATGATAGGGACCTGAGATTTTTGTTGGCTCATTTACTATTCGACATTTATTAGATTTTCATTAAGAGGATTGACATTTTGGACATCGATGTTATTTTATTGAAGTTATTATTAGTATTATGAATGTTTATTTAATGATGCATTTATGATGATCACTGATGGTGTCTTAGATGATAGTGATGCGATGATGTTAAGTTCATTTAAATTATTTGGTGTTATTTTCTATGACGTGTAATTGATCATTTTGGATGATTCAAGACTTTCACTTGGACGGTCCGGGTCGGGTTCGGGGATTTAGGCTTGGAGCGTTACAATAACTGTTACAAAATTTATTTCTTTTTCACAATATTATGATTTGTTAAAAATCAATTAGGGCGAAAAGTTGGGAGAGAGCAGAGAGAAGAGTAGGGACGTGCGCTAGAGAGGGATAGAAACAAAAGTATATTCCACTTACTTTTCCCATAACCGAATGGCCATATATATAAAATCATAACAGTATTCTGTTATGCAAATAAAAAGTAAAAGATAAAGTGTAAAATAGAAGCTAAAAATACTCAGTATAAAAAATAAGCTCTGCAATGTGCTTAAATGTTATCCCGAAATTTTAGTGATTGTTGGGCAGGCGGGCACTCTTCCTTGAAATAAGACGACGGGTTGGTGTCATGGTAGGCCCGTAACATTGGTTCTGTGATATTTATTGTCAATATGTATTTTCAAGCTGTATTTGGGTTTGCTAATGTCTTTTCATCTGGAATAATAGTTTTCCTTTTGTGGTATTGTTGTTCTGTATTAGGATTCATGGGTAACAAGAAAAGAGAATCAATCTATGTGGAGGAAGAAGTAACAGTTGAAGATCCCCACTTAGATGGGAATGACAGAAGAATGGCTCCCAAGAAAAAAATGAAGAAAGACATTAAAAGTGATTCCGGAATCGAAGGTACTAGTCGTGCCCCATCTACTCCACTCCTTAATTCCGTTAAGTCAATGGAGAGAAAAAAGAAAAAGAAAGGATTAGAAAAAGAAAGGCATCGTATTGCTTTAGAAAATAAAGAAACAAGACGAAAACATGAGGCTTTTGAGGGAAAAAGGAATGAAAACTGGGTGTCAGCTGCGTCATCTTTGCCAAGCAGTAGTCTGCCCGAGTTCCACATTAGTGTTTTCAACGACTTGGCATCAGCTAATGTTTCCGTTAGACAAGCCGCTGCTGAGACACTGGTGATGGAGTTGCGGGAAGTGCAGAAGGCATATGAGAACGTTGGAAATAAGGAAGTTGTTGATGGCGGGCTGCAGTTGGAAGCTGAGAAGGATGATGGTCTGGATAATTGTGCACCTTCAGTGAGATATGCTGTTCGCAGGCTTATTCGGGGTGTTTCTTCATCAAGAGTGGTGAGTGATTTGACCTTTAGAGAATTCATTCCATCTTTGCCTTTCTAATATGATATCTTACTATGTCTTATTCCATATTTTGTTTGTAAACAATATTAGCATGGATGGATGTAAATTTATCTAGGAAGCTTGTTGAGTGTATGAAACGATGTAAAATTCATATCACTAGTCCAAAATCAAGGGTGTTGATGGGATTCGGAGGAATCTGAACAACGATACACATCCTAATGGGTGGACCTGGATGAGTTCAAGAGGATCGTGCTTGGTTCAGAATTATCAAATGCCATGTAACTATGACAAGAGGAGCTGATGTGGCGGGTGGTCTGAGTTGGAACCACCCTTGTAGTAGCCTTCAGTGCGTTCATCTTAAACACAGATACCGAACTTCATTCGGACCAACATTCTGTTGGGATATGGGTCACTCTTGTGTGGATTCATATCCAATTTGAAGGATGAAGTAGGGTGCGCACGTGGCGATGTGGATTGAAGGTCGGAGTGGCCAGATGGCCGAAGTGACCACCTGGCTGGAGTGCTAAATGCAGGCCGGAGTGGTGTGATGCAAGGTCGGAGTGCCCACAATGGCGGAGTGGCTTCTGAGGGTGAAGCTGGCATGGCTGGTACCGAGGGCAAAGCTGGCGTGGACGGGGCCAAGGGCGGAGTCAGCATGGCTGAGGCAGAAGTCGGAGCCAGTAACGATCGAGGACACTAAAACGGCTGGGGACACTAATGCTGGCCAAGGACGCTGTGCAGCAGTGATCGAGGACTTGGTGGATGATGCTAGCCGAGGATGCTGTGAGAGCAGTGGCCGAGGCCGAAGTGTGCCAAGGGCTGAGTGGATGACTGCTGGTCGGAGTGGATGACTCAGGGTCGAGGACACTGATGCAGGTGGCTAAGGACGGCCTACGTGGAAAGTTGGTCACTTGCACAGCTCAGAGCAGGCAGTTGATTCTGTAGAATTGGTAATCGATTTTGCAGAACAGGTCAACTATATAGTACTGGACAGGAAGGCGGCTCTGCAAAGTTGGTGGTGGTCTTGCAGAACACGCCATAAATCTACAGATTAGGAAGCAGAATTGTAGAAGCATGTGCCGCCCCCGAGCAAACTCATCTGTGTATATATATGTGTGTGTATGTTGCCGGAAAAGGGGGAGAGAGTTGAAAAAAAAACAGAAGGTACAAGGAGTGCATTTTTACTCCTGTTCCCTATTCTCCTCTGAGATTTTGTGTAACCAGGGTTTTTGTAACAAAAAAATTTTCCTAGTGAGACTTGTAGATTAAGTGTCCCGCGGTTTTCTCCCTTTTATTCAGAAGAGAGTTTCCACGTAAAAATACTGCGTGTCTTGATTCTCTTGCTCTCTATTGTGTTCTTGATCGATTGTTGTTGCTCTTTCCTCTCGATTTCTCTGTCTTGCCGGAGCCATTCTTCCCAACACATTGACCACGGAAGACCTTTGGAAGCCAAGTCCACACCAAGTTAAATTAGCCAGAATAAAGACACTCAGAGCAAAGATGTCACCATCACATGGAATATCTGATGGGAAGCATGCACACTTTATCCTTGCTAGTCCCATTAAGGACACACCCCACCTATAACACACAAATCATCATTAAAGCACCACTGCAGCCGTTGACTAGACAATGCACAACCATTCAACATGGTTTCGCCTAAGTATGGAAAGGCCTATCAAACTTGGAAGAAGCACAAATGTTGATCATTACCTGTTGGACACTTGAGTAACTGTCCTAGTGCCTAGCATATCATGATCCTTTTGCTGGACGTGATGAGGTCCCCAGGGGTTGCCTGTAGCATTCCTTAAATCACTGTATTTGCCAACAGATAGAGTGGGAGAGAGGGATCTCAGATTAGCATATAAATATGAAGGAGCCCTCAGTTGCGGTTCTTTCTAAAAACCCAGCTCTCTAATTAGTTCCCATACAAGTTATTTCTCACCCTTAAATTTATAGGGTACATGCGCAATTCCCCACATTGGTGAAGATCCAAAGATAAC
Organism: Nepenthes alata; assembly: GCA_028571085.2. Classification (NCBI taxonomy): domain Eukaryota; kingdom Viridiplantae; phylum Streptophyta; class Magnoliopsida; order Caryophyllales; family Nepenthaceae; genus Nepenthes; species Nepenthes alata. The sequence continues at coordinate 13,946 of JAOVVI020004119.1, read as the reverse complement.
TTTACTCCCTTTCCTTTTCAAGCCGACGCTTAGGAACTGCTTAAATTTGTGCAGATTACTGAAATTTTTACAATCTAAGTGTTTCATTTTAGGCCTAAAATTTAATGGATTTGTGTTGTGAGCAATAGAGTTAAACTAAATTATGGAAAAAAGAAAATGGATATTAAATAGAAATTCTCTGGTTTTATGGTGGTTGATATATTGGCCAATAATTTTTGATATGGCTACATATCATAATATCCAAATCAAGAAATTATGGCATCAGTATCTCCTGATACCAGTGCAAAATATCAGTTGGTATTTATTCCTTGGTTTATGAGGTGATTTGGCAAAGCTATTGGCTGATGGTGGATAGTTGTTGGCAATGGGCTGTTGAGATTTTTGAGGAAAAAATGTCAAAAGCAGCCGTTGGCAATAGTGTCATCATCTTTTGTTATATATGATGCCTTAATATCATTTACAGGATCATAAATCTGGAACTAGGTTTCACTTAAAAAGTTTTGGTCTTACAGTTCATGAACACAAATGCACCCACAGTTCTAGAAAGAGATGGAAGCATGTCATATGCATAGGTTGATGCATGTTTCTTTCTATTATTAGATATCCTGTCCTGGGAGTTCTCCTATTGATATGTTGCTATGCCATTAATTAGCTAGTGATGACCTATAATTAACAAATATGGCCTGGTATTGCAGTGTGCAAGGCAAGGATTTGCATTGGGTCTGACTGTTTTAGTTGGAGCAATTCCAAATATCAGAGTTGACTCGTTGCTAAAATTGATAGTTGATTCACTGGAGGTCAATTCTTCTATGAAAGGCCAGGTTGGTAGGGGGACCTGTTCTGAATCAAGTACTAATTTTTTCTGCTTTCTTGTGCAAATGTATATAAAGTGAATGCTTGCCTGTTGCAGGAAGCAAGAGATTGTCTTTTGGGTCGCCTGTTTTCTTATGGTGCTTTGGCAAGAGCTGGGAGACTAAGACAAGAGTGGCTTTCTGATAAAGATACTCCTTATATTAAGGAATTTACAAGTGTTCTTATCTCCCTTGCATCCAAGAAAAGATACCTGCAGGAGCCGGCAGTCTCAATACTCCTGAATTTGATTGAGATGGTAATATTTGAGCTTCTATATTATCTTGGTTATGAAGTTCAAATTACAGTTCACCGATCTGTTGTCTGGCCTTTTTTCCCCAGTTACTGTAGTTTTATGTAAGTGCTCTTTGTGAGCTTTGCCAGTCATATAGCCTTTCTTTTCCTTATCAATTTTCAGTTTATCCTCAAGCAATTAATTGAAACTGAACTATTCCAGTGGAGTAATTGTCTTCTATCAGGTTCCATAAAATAGTATGGCATTCATGGCTGTGAGCTTAGCTGAGTAGCCTTTTGTAATTAAATTCCCGTATTTGCTTCAAAGAGGTTGCAGTTTCCCTTATATAGGTGCTTTGGTTTGACTTCGATTCATTTCCCTTCAATCTCTGAAAAAAAGATGGCTCAGTGCTACCATATTGTGGGATCTTTGAAAAGTTAAATGTTCGCAACCTCACTTTTATATTGTACAAAGACTATTTTTGTGGTTTCAAGTCAGAACCTTCAAATCATAATGGAACAACTTTGCTTTACCATTAATTTTATTATGATTTATGTATGAAACCTTTTTATTATTGAACCTATTGTTTCTGTTATCCGTCCTGCCCTGGAGACATTCCTAGGGCTATTCTCTAGTCTTTTATTTTTGAGTTTAAAAATAGAGAATCTCAAAATTAGGATGTTTAAGCTGCTTCGGTTGCACTCATCAATGTAATGTCCCTCTTCGAAACTTTTAGAATCCAAATTATTGTGCTAAAGCATAGGTGTTTTGTATCTATTAAGCAAAGATGGGGTGTAATTATATAGGACCTCGTTTTGCACGCCACCACACCACTAAATGGTAAGTGGCTGCAAATAAGGGCCAAGATGGTCTCTTTTTTTCATTCCTTGTCTATTAGCATTTCATAGCTTCATAAAAACAACATATTTTGTGAGGATAACGAGTGTTCTGCCTGCCAAGCTGGCAGTAGGAGCATCGGACAAGTTCTTAGTAGCCTAAGAGCCCAGTGAATCGGGTAGAGCGCTCAACAAAAGAAGAACAAACTTGGTAAATAGAAGAAATTGGCCCCGCTTCGCTTTCTTAAAAGAGTAAGGTGACCTCCTTCGAAAAAGGTCAAACATTACCTTACCGTTATAAGTCTTTTCATGCGTATGTCTACATTATTGTTCTCAGATGTTACATAACAGCTGAATGCCTAGAAATATACATGCTTTGTTGAGATGTAATATGATTGCATCATTTGTTCTTTAATCAATGTAACCATAATGATGTAGAGGTTGACCGGAGTCATGTAGTTTGATGGTGATGGGTTTGCTTAATGACTTATGAATAGTGGATTCCCACACGAAATCATAGGCCAGGATGATCTTTCACTTCGAGCTGGAGGGAAATTTTGGCTTAGCAGATTTGAACCCACAGTTGATAACTTTACTCCACCTAGGGAAGCCACCCTTGACATGATCTACTCAGCTTCAGGATCTCGACTTCGAGGGTTTGGTCCCAATACCTTTGGCAGTCTGATATATGTCTCAGAGTATCTCATCGGACTATTGAGTTTTGGTTACTCCCTTGTGGATAGCTCAACAAATAGAAAGTCATTAGAGCGGGCAATTGCCGGTTGGTGCGAATTGCTAGAATGGTCAAGTGGCCAGTTTGGCCGGCCGGAGTGGCCAAATAGTCTCCAGCCACTTGGCCGAGGGCGGAGTGCCCATGTGGGTGGGTTGGTGCTAGTGGCCGAGGGGGAAGCCGGAGTGGCATTGTGGCCGAGGGGGAAGCCGGAGTAGTATTGTGGCCGAGGGCGGAGTGGCCTGATGGCCGAGATGACCAAAAGCGGCCGAGGGCACTGAAACGGCTGAGGACTCCATAATGGTCGAAAGCGCAGCAGTGGCCCAGGATTTGTTGGATAATGCTGGCCGAGGACTGTGCGTTGATAACGGCCGAGGATTCTGTGATGGCCGAGGGCCAGATAGTAGCCGAGGACTCTGCGATGACCAAGGAGCACTGACTGTTGGCCGATGACGCTGCAGCAATGGCCGATGACACTGATGTTGCCAAGGACTGTTTGTGGTGATAACGGTCGAGGGCTGTGGCAGCAGTGGCCGAGGGCAGGTGTGCAGATAACGGCCGAGGACATTGAGCGCAGAAAGGGCTGAGGATGCTGTGGAAAGCGCGGGAACTGCCATGTGCTGAAAGTCGCCTGCAAATTGCAGAGCAGGCCAGCTGTAAAGCTCAGGGCAGGAAGCAGCTTTGCAGAGTAGGTGGCAGAGTTGACCTTCAAAGTGGGATGTATGTGGTAGAACGTCCGGTGCACGCAACCTAGCGTGCAGAGCATGTATGCTGTTGGATTTGGGCCAAACCTCACTATAAAGCACACCAAGCGTTGGAGCAGCAGTGCGGTGCAGCAGCGAGGGCAGCAACGGTGCAGCCGCAGAGCAGCTGCGGTGAAGCCGCAGTGGAGCAGAACGCGGAATGGAGCGGAGACAAAGTGCAGAGAGAGCTTTCTACTCCGTTCGCAGTTCACCGCCACACTTGTAAAATCAGAGAGAGTGGACAGCATCAATAGTGAGAGCATGGAGAGAAGAAAAATAGGGAGAGAAGAGAGAAAGAGAGTTTCATTACTCTGCAGTTTGTTTTTCTTATTCTGTCTCGATTGGGTTGCTGATATTTTGTCTAAGGGGTTTATATAACCGATTTTACATAGTCGAATATTGTTTGGAGTTTGTCCCGTGGTTTTTCCCTTAGTTGAGAATGATTTTTCATATTAAAAATCGTTGTGCATTCTTGTATTTATTATGCTCACATTCTCGGTGGCTGACGGTCGACGGGGGTTTCGTGTTATTCCGCTGTGTCGGGTGGAGTGAACCTGGGTGTCGAACCCCAACATGGACAACGCTATATGCTCCGAGATCGATGACCTTGAGACCCATAGGCCAACTGCAGCGCACTTGAAGGCCTTAGCCATATCATAAACTACGGTAAATCATATCCTGCAATAGCAACACTGCAAAACCTGCAATCACCTTTGAGACCCTTGCAGCTATTTTATGTCCTTCCAGCTCTTGCTAGTTTACTACTGATTTCTTTTCGATCATGTCACATCTCCAGGAAACTGCTGGAACCCCTGTACCCATGTGCTTACTCAAGGGAACTGCCATCTCCTTTTGTAAATTGATGAGACAGCTCTTAAGAGAAGCACCAAGATCTCCAACGCTATCGCCTTCTTCGGTTATAATTGTAGCATTAAGGCAAAATCTAATGGGTAACCTTCTGTTTGCACTAATAAGCAATACTCCACCACAGTCACAGATCTGATAGCCTTTCCACCACGAAGCCTTCCTATTTATTACATGTTTAACTAGATTCACTTGTTGACTTAAGTATTAGAATGGCTTCTTGGAGATCATCTCCTGTCACCGTTTGCTCTTCGTTTGTTGTCATTTTAGGTTCTCATTTGCTAAGACGGTCAAAGCCGAGATTCTGGATGCAACAGATGCTTTGTTACAGCTTCTGAGGCGAAAAATGCAGAACAATGTCGTGCTGAAATTATATTTCATGCTTAAGTCTGAAGTCTAGATTATGGGAGGGTGTTTCACAATTATAAACATAGTCGGACCAGTTTCTTGCATCACTTTTACTCAGGAATGGTTCTCTCTATCTCTCAATTGTGTAAACAGGCATTCGACCCCTTTCATTTTAAATTCTGTTGAAGTTCCAAGATCATGTTAAAAGCACAAATTGTACTGATGGTATAATTGTGTTAAATGATGACTGTACAGTAAAAATTTTTGTATTCAATCCTTTTGTGGGGAAATTGTACTATTGGTATGCAGTTTGCAAACTAAGCAACCAGTGGAATTCTATCTGCTCAATCTTTGTTTGGTGTTCTCTGTTTATGATCTAGTTGGCCTCTGGAGTTTCTATCTGTATATTTTCTGTTCCATAGTTCGTCCATCACATGCAAAACTATTATGCATTTGCTGTTCTTGGCCTGTTATTTTAGCTTGGTGTTTGATGGCTTTTTTCCTGCTTTATTGGCGAGTGACCAATTTAGATCTAATGGTTTTTGCTGGATTTGTAGCTGCCAAATGACGCTGTGGTGAACCATGTTCTTGAAGCTCCTGGTCTAAAGGAGTGGTTTGAGGGAGCCAATGATGCTGGGAATCCAGACGCATTGCTTCTAGCATTGAAAATGCGTCAGAAGATCACTGTTGATAGTATGATGTTCAGCAAGCTTTTGCCATACCCATTCTGCACTAGCAAACTTTTCACTGTTAACCATTTGTCTTCCCTCGCAAATTGTTTGAAGGTGATTGTGTAGATCTTCTTTCTATTGCATTTGATGCTTTTGAGAAAAAAAAAATCTAGGCTTATTCACAGTTATAAACTTTGCATGAGGTGCTGCAGGAATCAACTTTCTGTCTGCCACGGGTTCATGGTCTATGGCCTGTTCTGGTCAATATTTTGTTGCCTGATAATATATCACAAGATTCTAATGGATCAATCAGGAAGCATAAGAAGAGTCGTAAATCTGTCCCTTCTGATGAAGATGTTGCGACGAACCTCAGGTGTTTTTGTGAAGTGGTGTTTGAAGTATCTCTCCTTTCTTCCTCACATGACCGCAGACGCTTAGCCTTTCATGTTCTGCTTCTGATGTTACCAAGGTTACCTGATTCCTGTGTTCCTATTGTTGTATCTTGCAAATTTGTTCAGTGCCTAATGGATATATTGTCAACGAAGGACTCTTGGTTGCACAAAGTTGCAGAACATTTTCTCAAAGAATTATTGGATACAGTTAGGGATGATGATATCAGAAGAGTATTCATAATTGTTTCTCTGCAGAAGCACAGCAATGGGAGATTTGATTGCATCACTCGAACAAAAACTGTTAAGGATTTGATGACGGGGTTCACAACTGAGTGTGGTTGCAAGCTGTTTATTCAAGAGTTGACAAACATGTTTTTGGATGAAGGTCCTGGTTCTGATGAACCTTCAGATCAGAGTCAGACGACAGATGACAATTCGGAACTGGGATCAGTGGATGACAAGGATTCTGCCGTGATTACTGCAAATTTTGATCTGTTGAAGAGTTGGGTTGTGGAGTCACTCCCATGCATTCTTAAAAATCTTAAAGTAGACCCTGAAGCAAAATTCCGGGTGCAAAAGGAAGTCATGAAGTTCCTGGCTGTCCAGGGTCTATTTTCTGCATCTCTTGGCACAGAGGTGACATCTTTTGAATTACAGGAGAAGTTTAAATGGCCAAAAGCGTCCATCTCAAGTGCTCTTTGCCGGATTTGTATTGAACAGCTCCAATTGTTGCTTTCTGATGCTCAAAAGGCAGGAGATGGCCTTGAGAATGACCTTGGTTATTACTTCATGAGGTTTCTTAGTACATTGTGCAATATTCCCTCAGTTTCTCTTGTTCGAGCTCTGAGCTATGAGGATGACAAAGCATTCAACAATTTGCGTGCTATGGAATCCCGGCTGTCCCGAGAGGTTTGTCTCTGAGTAATGGTTTGTCTCTATGCGTATTTGATGCTAGTTTTAGAAGTAAAAGGAATTGTTCTAAAAGCGTCTTTCATTTGCGGTGTTTGGTGGATTACCTGGGATGCTGAGTAGAGAACCATTCTCCATCCCAACTGAGTTGGTAACGGGAAGTAAATTTCCTTTTTGCTCTTTTGTTTTATTCAATGGCATGCTGTTTTATTCAATGACATGCCATCTTTTATACTTTTACCATTTTTGTTGTCTTATTGTTTTTTCTGTTTATTCCTGTAGCTTCCTGACCTAGAAGCTATAACAGGCTTCTTCCTGCAGCTTATTATGTTGAATATTTTGTGTAATGTGTGTAAAGTTAGCACCTTATTTCAGTATGATTGCTGTCTGAGTTATCAATATATCATTTGTCTGTGTTCCTATGAAATATAAGCTCCCATGAAAGCTTCTCCTGCTGCTTAGGCTGGTCAATTATTTTATTGGGATAGACCTCTAACGTTGGTTCACCCAAAGCTGCAGTGGCTACTGCAATTACTCAATTGAAAAAAAAGGAAAGTAAGATATTCCTATCAATCCCAAGGCTGTCACCTCCAAAGGGTCCACCTCAAAATCAACCAAAACTCCTACTTCTAGAAAGAAAGCGTTCCCGTTCCAGAAAAGAAAGTAGTTCCCGCACTCCCTGGGAACAAAGTCACTACTCCTGACAAGGAGAAAAGGCACCCCCAGCCGCAAAAGCCAAGTGGGTCGCTGGTGAAATGCCTTCTCCCACCCCCATGTCGGTGGTGAGAAAGCTTCTATATAAGCATTTAGATGATTTAGAGCATTCTTTGTTAGAGGAAGATAAAAACATGTTTTACGCCCATATTCTTGTCTCAGAAAAGCTGTACTAGTTAGAAAAGCCCAAAGTTTACATGTTTAAGCTTGTCATTCCATAATGACCTGCTGAGCTTTTCTGTCTGGTTGTTTCCATTTATTTATTTCGGAACTAGTAGAGGGTTTTTATTTCATGTGAGCTAGTATTGGAAACAACTAAATCAGTTTTTACTTGCTATTACAATATTTTTTTTACCAACGAAAATGGGAGTTGAGGTCCGTTGTGAAACAAAAGATGTAATTGATGTTGTTCTTATGGGATAACTGGTTTTCTTATTGATATCCTCGATACCCGTCATTATTCAGCTCTGCATTGCACCAATTATCAAGTTCCTGAGTGGTTATCTTCTTGATTGTCCGACTAGAGTTTGAGTTGAATATATTTGTAACAAATTTGGAATGATAAATATCTATATTTCAGTTCGAGTTGGTGCGTTAGAATGTTATTGTATATATTTATGTTTAAGGACATTTTGATCATTATACTATGTTGTGTGTGCCCACACGCGTTTATCAAACCCTAAGAAGTGGGTTTCTTCTAACTTCCTAAGCAACCGTCTACCTCTTTCCTCCCTGTTCATCTTTTCTTCTCTTTTCAAACTGATGAAACATTTTAAAATGCACAAAAGGAATATTCACAACCGTAGCACAAGCATAATAATAAGTGTTACAGTGCCTTTATTTTCCCCCTTGTCTATCTCTTGGTGTGAGTGCGGTGAAGTGTTAAGAGGTTGTGGAGGTCAAGACAAAGCATAGTATTGACCATGAGGACACTATAAACCTTTTTCAACTGGGAAATTAGCAGGTATAATGTTGTTCTTTTTAACCAGATATGAAAAAAATAAAACAGAACACTTTGATAAGGTCAACAGGCATAATGTTGTTGTTCCTTATCATATGCTTTTATAATTTTTTGGTGTTGCTTGTCCTTTTTTTGGCATGTATCTCCTTACAAAGCTATAGTTTCCAGGAAAGAAATTGTGGGCCTAGGACTGATGTAGATAAATTGCATGCATTGAGATACTTGCTCATACAATTGCTGCTTCAAGTCCTCCTTCGACCCGGAGAATTCTCAGAATCTGCTTCTGAACTTATTATATGCTGCCGGAAAGCCTTTGATGTTCGTGATTTTCTTGATTCTTCTGGAGAGGACGATGCAGAAAATGGAGGACCTGAGTTAATTGATGTCCTGGTGGACACATTGTTGTCCCTGCTGCCACAGTCAACTGCTCCCATGCGATATTCCATTGAGCAGGTGAGATCCTGAATGACAAACAATGCCTAGTCATATCTGGTAATGTCATTTGCAGATTGTAAATTTCTTTTATGTTCCTGTAGTTATATATGCACAAATTTCTAATAACTCCATCACTATAGCAAGATATGCAAGAGTAAGTACCTAGTAAATTTGTTGAAGTATGAGAAAAATGTGAAAAATCGTTGACATTAAGTTGGAATCCAAGCTTTGAGTGAATAAGCTGTATCACGAGGAAGAAAGTTACAGAAGAGAGTCAATATGTTAGTTAGTGATGTTTGTGTATATGTTCTTGTCATCAGTGCTGGGATAAAAGCATACAATATGCTATATCTTGCCGGAAGCTTCCTGCAACTAGCTAATCTCATTTGTTAAACCGCAGCATGGACCCAACTGTTTGTAAACATCTCATACGATGCAGTGAAAATTAAGATGGGAGAAATCATGGTTACTGGATGGTGTCTGGTCATTTTGTATTTCTTTTCGTGTGCAGTTTTGCTTGTCTAATCCTACCTTCTGTATGGTAACATACTGAAGGATTTTGACCTGGTTCCACCAATATTTATTGCACTTTTAACTGAACATGCACTGATAAGCCTGAAATAGGTCTTGTGAAATGAATTGGAGCTAGTACTATGATAGTTGTTCTCTCGTCTTTGATTCTGTGAATAGTCTCTAGTACAATATATTCATGACGGTAGGGAAAAGGTGTCAATTTGGTCCTGGTTTGGTGTTAATAGAAGGTGCTACTTTTTTATTTCTTGCTGTCATTACATAGCAGCAGATATACCAACAGGGTGCCAGATGTTTGGATTTGCTGCTCAGAATTTTTATTTGAGTGAACTATTTGCTCTGCATCCTCCCTTGCTTTCACCCGTCGTCTTTTTCTAAGTTTTTATTTCCTGTTTCTCTTGAATATTTCTTCTCCAGACCGATATTTCGTATGTTTTCAGGTTTTCAAATATTTCTGTGAGGACGTTAGTGATGATGGACTACTTCGGATGTTGCGAGTAATAAAGAAAGATTTGAAACCATCTAGGCGTAAGGATGTGGATGGCGACGATTATGATGATGATGATCTTCTAGGTATTGAAGAAGCTGACGAATTTGAGGAAGATGAGATCGGTGAACCTGCCGAGAGTGGTGATGAGAAGGCTGATGACTCCGATGCTGTAGTTACTGTTGATGCTGCTGGTGAACAAGTTCCTGAAGCTTCTGACGACTCTGATGAAGGAATGGATGATGATGCAATGTTCCGCATGGATTCTTACCTTGCAAGGATATTTCAAGAGCGAAAGAGTCAGGCTGGGGGTGACAATACTCATTCTCAGCTAGTCCTCTTTAAACTCCGCGTCCTGTCACTTCTAGATATATACCTCCGTAAAAATCCAGGTAAAAATAGTCTTTGTTGCCTATGCTATTATGAACTCACTGCCATATTATCTCTATTTGGGTTTAATCTACTAGAAAACAATTAGCCCAATGGCTTATTCCCTTTGGGTCATTTTCCCAAACTTATGTGGAGACTGGTAGTCCTCTTTTGCCCAAGTAAATCCTTATAATCTGACCTCACACTCCTTGCACTGTCAACGTGGGATTTGGTGTAACTTTTAAACTGTGGATGTTCAAAACAATGTCGTAACTCAAAAGCCCATGATAGCAGAGGTTATTTTTTGCTTTTTTTTTTTTTGAATTTGTTTTCTCCTTTTACTAACATTTGCTCCTGTGTGTGCGCTGGTGTTATCACGTAGGTAAGCCCCAAGTTCTGATGATATATTCAAACTTAGTCCAGGCATTTGTTAATCCACATACAACAGAAGGTAATGAGCAACTTGGAGAGCGAATATGGGGAATCTTGCAAAAGAAGATACTCAAGGCAGAGGTGTATCCTAAGGGAGAAGCCGTGCAACTATCTACCTTGGAATCTCTGCTGGAAAAGAGCCTGAGGTTGGCTTCAAGACCATTCAAGAAAAAGAAATCTGCCGCAAATCTGTCGAAGAAGCAGTCTTCATCATGGAACAAATTCAAAAAGATCAACACTGTTGCTCAGGAATCAACTTACTGGATCCTAAAGATCATCGATGGAAGGAAATTCTGTGTGTCTGAACTCCATGGAGTTTTTGAAATTTTCCAGAACTCCCTTTCTGCTTTCTTTGATAGCAAGAAGTCTCAACTGAAAACTAATTTCGTGAAAGAAGTATTCAAGAGGAGGCCATGGGTTGGGCTTCATCTCCTCAGGTTCCTTATAGAGAAGATTAGTGATGCAAAATCGGAATTCCGGCGAGTCGAGGCACTGGAATTACTGCTGGAAATACTGAAATCATCACCCGTCCTGTCAGAAAGCAATCCGGACGAATCGAGGAAGATCCTGAAGCATCATCTGGGCAACATTTCCCATTTGGTAAAAGAGTTGGTGATGCGAATGCCTGAAAAACAATCAAGAAGGGCTGAAGTGCGTAAGTTTTGCGGCAAGATCTTCCAAATGTTATCAACTCATAACTTGGCTAAGTCATTTCTTAAGACCCTGGAAGCAGATGCTCAAGCTGCTTGTGAAACTCACCTCGGTGACCAATTTCTTGCTTTGAAGAAGGCGGCGGATCAATAGGGTTTGGTGCAGTCTGTTTATTCTTCACATTATTGGAATTTCTATGCTACCTTTTAGCCATTAGGAGATCATGGTAAGCCAATTGTCGAACAAGGACTACACATTTTGGACTTGAGAAAAAGGGTTCTGAATATTACGCCAACTTGGCAGAATTCAGCTGCAATTCACACGGTTTCTGTTTGCCTGGCAAGGACTGAATTGGAAGGTGATGCAGCCCTTGGCTTGAAATCTGAACACACAGGGCTGATGATTTGCCGATGGCCTGAATTCTGTGCCCCGTCTGGAACTAATACTTTTATTCTCGTAAAAATTGTACCTTTTTTCCCTCAGTTGAAACTAACAGATTATTGCTGTTGGAAGGGATGATTGTTCATTGGAAGTTAACTGGGTTTTTGATACGTTTCTGTGTGCTTCCCTCCCCTTCTAGCTGCTTGGTTATACACCTCTTCCACCTTTCCCCACATAATATTAAAGATGGGATGATATAGGATACATTTACGTTTCATTCATCCATTAACATTGGTAGTTCTGAATGAAATTAAATAAATAGATAAAATATCATATTATATATAGTATATGTCCATGTAAAATTAAATATTAAAACATAGTAATAGCATTCGTTACCATTAGTAGGGGTTTAATCTTTTTCTTTTGGAATCAATTAATTAAAATTTTAATGGCGAAGATTTTAATATATAAAAAATTATATATAGTATTTTTAATAAAATTTTGTTAATATTAATATCAATTAAATATTTAATTAAATGTAATGGGTTCGGTAAATGTGGCCTAGGAAGAAGGTTTACGAATGAAAAAAATGTCTAATAAAATTCAATATAATTAGAAGCTTAGGTTTAGTTGCCGTACACAACCACCTACTTTTTGCATATGGAAGCAATCTATCTAACCAATTGGTTAATACAACCATCTCATCCTATTTATGGGCAGCTGTCATTGGATAGGGATAATCCAACCGCCATTCACCTCTATAAATATTCATTTTATTCTCACAAAAAAGGGAGACCGAAAGAGGCTGAAGAGGAGAACCCAAAAGGAGGCTCTACCATCTATTCCTTCCTACCAAAAGGCTCTTTCATCCTGCCTTCCTGATGCCATGTGCTCCATCAGAAGATTTCACATAAGGAAGCCAACCCTCCATCACAAGAGGCCAGGAGATTTATTTTCCTTCAAGAAATCTTTCTTCCTCTCGTTTATGAAAGCCCTGTCATCCAATTCTTTCATAAGCTATCTCTCCTGCCAAGTAGTCAAACTTCTCAAGAGTCCATTCAAGCAAAAGTTCTCCCTCCAGTAGATTTTTCATTCAAGTGACCGGTTATCCCTTTAGAGCACTCCAGCAATCATTAGACAGTCGTATAATCTACAATAGTGAATCTAAGACGCCTCTTTGTGGGCACACCTCTAAGTCAGCCACTGTCGAACGCATTTTTAAGCCGTCTCTCTGCGAGCACACTTATAAGTCGTTCATCAATTGGACGTACCTAAACGCTCGATTTACCGATACATGTATTTAGGTATCTTCCATACATCTTTTTATTATCTTGGAAAGACATTTGACTTGAGCGTCGAAAGATATACGGTGGGAGTAATTATCGTCGTCCTCTTATCTTTCGTTTTCAGTTATATTGTATAGGGTTCAAATTTGAGACTATGAAAATTGGATCCGCACCAGATCAACCCAACATAAAAATTTGAATCGTGATATCCTAATCCGTCAGATAATCCAAATTCATAAAATACAACAAAATGATAAATTTATAAAAAAAAAATAAAATACTGGTGTTGAAGAGAATAGACACTAATGCTTCACTTCGCTCCCGACCAACCCAAAAGGCGCGCGAAACCACTTCCTTTCCCATCAGCTCGACGATGCCGGAGCTGCCGGAGGTAGAAGCAGCGAGGAGAGCGATAGAAGAACACTGCATCGGCAAAAAGATCGCAAAGTCGATCATCGCAAACGACGCCAAAGTCATTGATGGAATCTCTCCTTCAGACTTTGAAACCTCTCTCCTCAACAAAACCATCGTCGCTGCTCATCGTAAGGGCAAGAACATGTGGCTCCAGCTCGATTCCCCTCCCTTCCCTTCTTTCCAGTTCGGTAATGTTTAAAGTCCTCATCACATTAAATATGTTTACTTTTTTCTTTTTTTTGTCCACTGGACTTAGGGTTTAGGTTTATTGTTAAGGCTACCTTGATGGGTGATAAAATCTTGGGATGGGGAAGAAAGCATCATATAACTAAATTTAAAATATTTTGGAGTTCCTTTTGTAGCCGAAGCAGAATGAGATCCAACCAATTAGGGTGTCTATTGGAAAGGTCGAAATGCCATAAGCTCAACAAATCATTTGATTTTCAACCGTCGGTGTGATGCTACGTTAATCAATGATGGTGTTTACAAAACAATCTGCTATGGAATATGTTAGAAGTTCAATGCTGGTTAATTAAAAATCTAGTTATTGTTGAGAATTGTTGTTAGAAGAGTCTAAATAGTCCAAGTTCTTTTTCAGTTTGGCAATTGGTATTGTATAAGTGTAATCAGAGTCTTGAACTCAGTTTTTTTTTCTGTAACCAACCCAGGGGTGTCAACGACAATAAATAAAAGTATCCCTTTGCATTT
>JAOVVI020004118.1:0-18077 GCA_028571085.2 Nepenthes alata | reverse complement strand
CCGTATCTCTTAACCTGGACCTGCACAACACAATCAACAAACGAGAGGTCAGAGGTCCGGCGGGATTTCTCCCACCACGGCCAATGTGACGCTCAAGTCAGCAAGTTCCCGCAATAAACAAAAATGACGCACGTGCTGGGCGGTGCGCTAACGTGTGCTGATGATGCGTGAATGATGCTTATGTTTCAGAGTGAAAAATATAATGAGCAGATAACGGAAGGTCTGGCTTCCTAGACGCATTGCAGCGGGTGGCTAACTTCTCGTTGCCTGAGTAGGCGTGGGGATCAAGATGTTGAGAGAAGAGGGCTCGTACGCGGTCTTCGGATCCGAAACTTGACTTAGTTCGATTGCTTTCTTTCCTTGTTATCTGGAAAGATAGAAGAAAAAGAGCCCCCTGCTCTGCGGGGGGAAGGGAACTCTTATAGGCTCATTCTCTGTGGACTCTGGGCGCGAGAATGTCCGTTGCTAGGGTTTCTTGGCCGCTGTCGTTGCCTGCCGGTTATGTCGGCTGTCGCTTTGTGGTGTCAGACAGGGTCCTGTGCACTGCCGGCCATGCTTGGTGCCGTTGTCATAGCGTTGGCCGCTCCTTCATTGGCTGGCTTTTTTCTCTATCCTGTCTGTTTTTCGGCGGCTCATTAATGCCCTATAGGGTGCTTATTGGCTTCCGCCAATTGGACATCACGTGGGCTCCCTGCACATTTGGGCTGGGCTTGAGATGCTCGTGGGCCTTGACACGAGACCCAACACAAATTAAATTAAACCCTATCATTTCATCCCCACTTTAATTACCCAATAATATTGATCCTAATTTTAATTAATTATTTATTTTTGACAAGTTATTCGCTCTCCTCTCTCCTGTTTAATGCTTCCCCCCTATCGCGCTTCTGACCTGTTCTTTCATTTAATAGTTGAATATTTATGTCGCTTATTGCTAAAATATTATTATTTTTAAATATAAAAATAATATATAATTAATACAAATTCTAAATTTAAATAATTTCTTAAAATATAAAATATCTGTTCATTTACAATCATTTTAGAACTCATCAAGACCTATTGTAGTTTTTTTTAAAAAAAAAAATTTAAAAATATATATTGATATTATATATGGTAAATATATTTTAAATAAATTATGAATTTAGCGAGATAAATAATTTGAATAAAATTTTTAAATTTTAATTTTATTTGTATTTGTAGAATAGTGTTTTTTGACATTATATAAGGTAAAATGTTTCATATATACTATTATTATTATTATTAATTAATTATTTATATGTTTAATTAATGACTTTATTATGTTTGGCAAACTTAATACTAATTTAGTTTCTGTGTTACGTTTCGAGATTAACTCCGAACACTTTTGAGTATTTTTTTTTATAAAAAATCAAACATATTGGACGGTTATAAAAATTAGACTATGACATACTGTAGATTTGACATTATATATTTTTTTATTTACAGTAAAGCGTGTTGTCAAAGTTAGAGTTTAACTTCAACAAATTGATCATCCAAACAAGGCCTTACGCGAGACCCACACACTCTTTGAGTCTCGATCTCCTCTGCTGTGCTGTTTCTTGCTGGGGAATCCTTGTAGTGCTGTCAAACACAAGAGCAGAGCATTCAATTGAGTTTTGACGCAGATGGATTTCTATTTTATGCTTAGGGTTTTAATGATTTCCCGAAAACTTCTCTGCTGTTGACATCAATGAAGAGAGAGGGAGAGAGAGAGAGAGGGGGAGGAGGGAGACGCATTTAATTCTCTGCGAAGCTTTAAACTCGCTGATCTTTCTCCTTTCTCTGTCTCGAACAATTATTGCTTCGATTTCCCTCTAAAATTCTATTACTCAAATCGTCTCCTCCGTCAACTCATTTATATTTGTGTGTGTATATATATATATATACACGTACATTTACCATCTCTACTTGCATTTATGTTCCTCTTCCTCACCGTCTCTTTTTCCATTTGACATCAGAGCATTATTCATTCGACAAGTCGCTTCGATTTCTCTCTCTGGATCTTCGCTTTTAAAGCTGATTCGATTTGGATTTTATTGCTGTTGACGGGAGTTGCAGAGTATTATCATTAAACCTCATTTAATCTAGTACAAAAGAAACACTATCCAGCTGCTTAATCGATCTCTCTCCCCCCCCCTCTCTCTTTCTCTCTCTGTTCAAAAGCTTGCGCGCGCGCTCTCTCTCACCCTCCCTCTGTTACTCGCTCAGTCGGTCTTTGAGAAAGGGTGGAGGAGATGGGGAGAGCGCCTTGTTGTGATAAGCGAGGACTGAAGAAAGGACCATGGACGCCCGAAGAAGACGAGATCTTAGTCAATTACATCAACACACACGGCCATGGCAGCTGGCGTTCTCTTCCCAAGCTCGCAGGTCCTCCTCCCTCCCGCTCCCTTATCTCTGCTTTTCTGCGCTGAGTCGACTCGGGCTCATTTCCGAGTCTTCAAACGCTTTGATGCATGCTATTCGCCCTCTCTTTATCTGTTTTTTTCAATTACCTTTTATTTTTCAATCTCCTATTTTACCTGTTTCTTTTTGGGCATTTGAGCAATATCTTTATTTTTTATTAATATATATATATTTTTATAACTTAAAATTATTAATATAAATTTCAAAAAATTAAGACTATATTATACAAGAATTGACCCCCTGTGCTAATTAACATATTTGAAAATAATATCTTTGAGTTAATTATAGGCTTAGTATCTTAAAATCCACATTGATTCTAATAATTATTTTCCTAAATCACACTCTATAATTTATAAATTACAAGTTTATACGTTTAGAAATTAATCCATAATTTTTTTAACCTCTTTCAAATACGGAACCACCGCTATAAGTACAATCATTAAATTATATATATATATATATAAATAAATAAGAAAATTACATAATCTCAAAATCATATAATAGCAATAATTATCTCATCCTTTTTCAAAATTTAATGGATTTTTTATATTAAATAATTTACGAAAATTGTAAGAATTGCCTAGGGAAAAAAAAGCACATTACGATGACACATTTTCTAGAGTCACGAACTTGTTATATAATATTCCTGTGGTACTGCCATGCAGGGCCACGAGATTCAGGGGTCCGAAAAATTAAAAAAAATGTTTTATTATATTATAATATTATTTAATTATCAGAAACATATATATATATATATATATTTTAATATAACCAAACTTGTTATAGTCGACCAGTGGACCTGTCTGTGGGGCCAATGGAGATTGTGGGGTCCTCAAAAGAATTGTGAACGTCAGGCGGAGTTATTTTGTTTTAAGGTTTAAGGCATGACAAATAAGTAGCGTTGCATCCCGCTATACGGTATCTATTTGATTTTAATCTAACAGCTAGAAAAAAAAAAAGCCAAAATATTGTGGGCCGTTGGATCTTATTTCAACGGCTGACGTGCTGTGTTGCAGTGCGTGATGCAATGCCCCCACATTCCTTGAGTAAGCTATGAACCGACCCAAATGTTATTAATCACAAACCCTAGATGCCATTGGAACATGAAATGGGAAGACAAAAGTCTCTTAAGAAAAATCAAATTGTTTATTGCAAAAAAATCGACCAAATAAAATAATATAACAGTATTTATGGTCGGACCTGTTAAATCCCCTTCTTCCCATTTTCTCGCTCCATCTTGTCCAAATATTCCGGTGTGACCCATAAGTATGTGGATATTTATGATTTCTGGGGGCCTGTCTGTTTAAAAGAGGAGTTGATTTAACCCCTATTAATCACAATCGTTTGATTAATATCGAATAGTTATGTTATTTACTGGTAAAAAATAAAATATTGTCTAGTTTTTATTTATTATCAAAAGAAATGATAGTTTTATCTGTCAAATATTAATCGAACGGTTGTGATTAGAAGAGATTGAATTAACCTCTTTTTTAATGGGATAGAAACTCCAAATTAGTCCTAATATCCATCTCGGCTTTTGTCCACTCTTGGTGATCAGAGTAATATCGGCTGAGTTTGGAAATGAGGTTTCCCAATGGGAAATGGAAACTACTTCCCTTCATTTTTCTTTTCTCATTGTATGCTCTAATGTAAATGCAATATGAATATCATGAACGGCTAATGAGGGATGTCCATGGCAATATAAATAGACTCGTAAGTTGTTTTTGAGTTTGTTCTTTTGTTATATTGTGTGTAGGCCTCAAAGGAAAAATGCCTAAATTATGTTATCATTATTTGTGATTTCTATTGGTTTATTATGTTCGCGATTATAGATGAAAATATCAGTATTAATATTAGATATATCGGTTATATTTATCTCAATATATAATTAATGTAATAATATATCGCAATATTGTTAAGATATATATATATATAATGGCTGATATTTCATTTCATACTCTTGATTGATTGTCTGCCCCAATTCATCGGAGATATTATAAAAGTTGAATTGAGTAAGTTTCTTGTTTGTTGAATTTGCCTCTCTTAAACTTGTTTGTTTCATAGTTATCTTTTCCCCTTTTATAGGTCTTCTTCGATGTGGAAAGAGTTGTCGACTTCGTTGGACAAACTATTTGAGACCGGATATTAAACGAGGTCCGTTCACTTCTGAAGAGGAAAAGCTCGTGATTCAGCTACATGCCATTCTAGGCAACAGGTATATTAATTGATGGATAGTTTCGTTATATTATAGATAAAAACATCAGCATTAATATCGGCCACATCTATATAATATTAGATACATTGGATAATATGTATTGGTAACAAATATTATTAAAAGAAAAAGGTTTTCAAATATAATAAACTAATAGAGCTGTATTAGCCGATGTACCGGCTAAATATTGAATATATCAACTGATATTTTGAATATCAATTAATATATTACAATATATTGTCAATACGATAATATATTGTGATATTATCGTGTTATTGAAAAATATTGATATTGAACGCCTAATATCAATATATATTGATTAATATTTTTATTCATGCTTTATATAAATTATGTTGCGTCAAAGCAAGTATATTCAAAATACTGGCACCCTATCATTTTGATCTAGTTATGTTTTTTTTCCATGAAACAAAATATCGTGCGATATAGACATGTATCAGGTCTTCTAATATCAATATTTTTTGATATCGCAGCATAATTGCTATAGGTTAATCTATTGATAATATACCTTTTGATATTTTCCTTCCCAATTTCTTTTGTTCTCCTTAAAAAAAAGAAAAAAATAAAATTATGTCCCATACATGCGATATTTACATGCATTTTTTGATACAGTTATGATAAATACTGATATTTTAATCCGTGATTTGATTTGATTTCATGGAATTTTCTCAGCAGTTGATCTTTTCCCTTCCTATCAGGTGGGCTGCTATTGCATCCCAATTAGCAGGAAGAACCGACAATGAAATCAAAAATTTATGGAACACCCACTTGAAGAAGCGCCTTGTCTGCATGGGACTTGATCCGCAGACCCATGAGCCTGCCTCTAACTCTTTCGGGTCGATTTCAAAACCTCCCGCTTCCCCTTCCACGCGTCACATGGCTCAATGGGAGAGTGCTCGGCTCGAAGCTGAGGCCCGCCTTTCGAAGGAGTCGCTACTTCACAACCCGCCATCTTTGGTGAACTCCGATTCCGACTATTTCCTCCGCATTTGGAACTCCGAGGTCGGAGAATCGTTTCGGAAGCTTAAGAAAAGCGGAGAAGCCGCGTATCAAAGTCCCGTTTCTCAGGCATCTTCGTCGACAAAAGTCGGTTCGACTTCCATGGATATCGACCTCTTTCCTAACAGGGAAGCCAATCAGAACGAAGATACGGAATGCAAGATCTCCAAATCGAGTACCGAAGATGCAAATGCGGGATCAGATTGCTCCAGCTCCAACGATATGGAGGACTCGTCCGAATCGGCGTTACAGCTGCTCCTCGACTTTCCAGCTGGGAACAACGACATGAGCTTCTTGGAAGAACATGTCGATGGCTACTCAATCTTCCCTTCGATAACGACAGACACGGCATTGAGCAACGCTCCCTGAAAGGCATTTTCACAGAGAGCAAGGTGTGTATTTTTTGAACATCCATTGCTATCTATTCCGAGCTGAATTTTGTGCATCTCTGGCTGTAAAGAAACTCTCTATGTTGTAGATGCGCTGCCTTTATATGTACTTGATGTCCTCAGTTGGGAAGTTTTATATCCTGGCAGCATGCTTATCAATGCAGCATATAATATAGATATATGCTTGTAACTCAGATTATTGAACTTTCTTGAAAGAACATTGTTGCTTCTGTTGAATTGCCCGTCAAGTGTCCATCTCACAATTATCATCTAAGGACCCATCTCGGTTTGCACAGTCGACCTCATGCTTTCTAAAGGACCAATCAGGGCATGCCGGCCCTGTCTGATAGCTCAGCCTATTTCACTCAATGGGGGACCGTCAAGCCACCTTATGGCTCTACTTGACGCTCGTCTGGCACTGAATACTGATTAGATAATCTGCACGACAGGATTCTCTTTTCTGACTCTTTAGCCTTTGAGTTTCTCTGGTGCTAGCTAGACTTGGAGTGCCAAAGGCGTTCGGGAAAATTTCCTAAGCCTACTGACCTCCGCTCTTTAATACAGTGTTTAGGAATTATGAACCATAGCTTGCTCCACCCAGAGATAATGCTTATTGTATCGAATCATTATTCCAGATAGAACACAGATTTATATATTTACTAGTTTTAGAAAGTAATGATACAGCATTAGTAGCGAGTAAAAGAACCAAAGCTGGACAAAAAGAGACGAGACATACAACGGGCCCCTTAATTTAAATCACAACAGCTGTAACATCTTTACAACACAGCACATGAATTAATTATGATAACTCGCGCTTTTGCATAACAGAGTTGCTATACGAACAAATCAAAAACTAAACTTTTAGCAAAAGCATGGATATTCCCTGATTAGTGCACAAACAGCTTGTTTTTTTTTCTCCCCACAAACAACAAACAACATCCGGTCCCAACACAACCACGATAGACAAATTCAGGAAACATTTTGCACTTGAAATATGATAACTTATCAGTGATTACAAGTGATGCTGGTCATCTACTGTGGAAAGCATCCTAGGAACTTCTTTGGGGCATATCCTGTGGCTCGGTATTTTGCAGCCTTCTCGTCGATCTGGAGAATATCTTCACTGCGTGTGGCTTGCACCACGGCCCTCTTTTCCTCTGCTTGCTTGTGTATTTGAGCCACCATGTTTTTCATTTTTTCTGCATATTCTGCCTTCTTCTTCTCTAGTTCTTCCTGCTCATGCCTTAGGATGTCAGGTAATAGAACATCATGTCGATTCCATTTTCATAGTTTTGAAGGAAATTTCAAGCCCCCACCGAAAAATCCCGGCTTTAATCCAGGTGGTTTACGACGCAAACAATCAAGCTTGTAACAAAATCATCTTTCAAATAGGATGGTTTTAGAAGCAAATCTAATAGCAACTGCATAAAAGTTGAAAAAAAACAGAAACACTAATAGTTTACCTCAATTTCCCTCAACTTAGCTTCCACAGACGCTTTCTTGGTGTTCTCCCATGAATCAAGTGAAGCCAACTTCTTCTGTGCCCTGCCCAGTTAAGTAGACAAATTTACAAAAAACTCCTATCTATTATTTTCCATGTCAATTCATACCACCATGATCAAGAATCAACGACAGTGTGGGGGAGATGTACAGAAAACATTGAGAATGTTTATCCATCGAAATTAACCAATAAAAGGAATATGCTACGAGCTGCTGTTGGATGGCATGCCACTGCCAGCGACCACATGTCGTAACAAATAGGGAATTCATGAGAAGCAAGCCTTACTTGTTCTGTGCTTTTGTTTTCTCACTTTCTTCCCAAGCCTTAATGAAAGATAATCTTTTTTCTTGCTCAACGTGTGCAAGAGCAATATCTGCCAAACAAAATACAAGGGCATTGTTCAGGCTCTTGACAGAGCATTCCTCATGTCTTTAAATTCATGACCATAGAATATCAACATGATATTAGATGCTGTTTGGCACCATTATTGATTCATCATGTAGAGATTAAACTAGATTTATTGAAATGACAGCAAAAAGCAGCGGGCTTCTTATTTCTAAGCGAAGAACAGCATAGAATACAACAAAACAATTGGGTTTAAGGAAAAAAAAAACTCACCCCTGTCACTTAATTGAATCTTGGTTTCAGCATCTCGTTTCTCTGTTAAATATATAAAGCAATTTGATCAGAGAAGAAACTTATGCAGCAACATCTATCTCAGCATTTCATCAGAGAAATAGCGGATAAGTTTCCTGGATTGGTAATGAGATTTTTGTCTTAATCTATTACATGGATTTCACCAAGAAAGCCAATTAAGGCAAAGGAAGTTTTATTTTAAACTATAATTGCCCAGTAAAGACAGCATAATTAACTACTACAAGTAAATTCCGGTTGTGCAGTTTCAGAAAGTTAGCATTCACATCATTAACTATCAAACAAGCCAAAGACTAAGTGTGGTTCAAATATGGAAGTTGAACCTTTTTTAGCGGTGCAACTGTTAACGGGCTTAAACCAAGATGCACGGATTTGAGCCCTCTAGAGTTCTTTTATCTCGAGTTTCTTAAATTACACAATCCATTTTCAACCCAAGCATGCCTAATTGTTTTGTGAATTCGGGAAAAAAAATCATAAGCTCGTAGAAATTTCTCATGCATTGGCTACGTGTCCGATTAAGAACCAATGAATATACAATACATGGTAAAAGATTTAGCGGGGGGGGGGGGGAACTCTACAGATCTCAGAAGAAAAGAACTAGAGAGGAGTGAGATGAGACAGACGTTATGCGGGTGCTCTCTTCATTTAAAATTTCAATCGAATATGAAACAACTTATTTGCACATATGGTTTTCAATATATGCAAATAGCAATGACAAGACTTTATCAAGGTCATTTGATTAAATATGGCCATCCTAGCTATTTAGGCTAACTCAAATTATACAGCAAGCTTCGTATTTCATCCAAAAACAGATCAAGTAAGAGTCAGAAAACAAAAATCAGTCACAAAGGAAAAGATTGCAATACGATCAGAGTCAAAATTCAAAGGCTATGGCCAAACTTCAAATCTCTGCCTGGATCCACGGAAAAATTGGAAAAAACAAAGGATAAAATGAAACGCGAGACATTGAAAATTGTTATTGCGATAGTAGCATGGTCCTCCTGACCTTGATGAGAAAGTAGCTCAACTTTCAGATAATTAATCAAAACGTGGCTGACTACCGGTGAAACTTCGCACACTACGAAACACTATGATCCAAAAGTTAACAGCTTCCAACATAAAAAATATCGATCAGAAAACTGATCAATTGCGATCTGAATAGATAGAGAAAAAGACAGTCTTACTGTCAACGACGGCGACGGCTTTAGTCTCAGAGGCCTTTTCAGCAGTAATAGGAGCAGCGGCGGTGTTTGCCGGTTCAGCCGCGGACGTCGGTGCCGCTGTGGGCTCCGCCGACGAAGTAGTACCGATTTTCTTTGTCTCCTTATCTGCCATATACTAGCTTGAAGTGCTAATGCTAACGGTTCAGCTCCC
Source organism: Nepenthes alata (assembly GCA_028571085.2). Classification (NCBI taxonomy): domain Eukaryota; kingdom Viridiplantae; phylum Streptophyta; class Magnoliopsida; order Caryophyllales; family Nepenthaceae; genus Nepenthes; species Nepenthes alata. Next base: position 8,512 of record JAOVVI020004118.1, on the reverse strand, counting down.
TTGTATCTTGCCGCTTACTATATGATGATGTCTGTAAAGTAGTGGCTGACCAAGGGGTGGGTGGTGAAAATTGTTCTTTATATTTAAATTATTTATTTTTAAATAAATAAATAAATATAATTTAATTATTTTTTAAAAAATTTAAAAAATTAATTAAAATTAATTATTAAATTATAATTATTTATTTAAAAATAAATAATTAAAATTATTATGTGGTAGAGGCATATTTCTGTGGTTTTACATTTGAAAATAAAAGTGGATCGGTTGTCTCTTTCTTTGTACTATTAGTACTATTTAAGATTTAAATAAGATTATTAATTTTGTCTATTTATAATTATTTTATAATTTATTTTTTTATATAGGTCTTATTTTAATTTTCTTATTTTTATTTAAATTATTCTAAGTACTGCATATAGAGTAAATTATAAAATAATTATAAATAATTATGATAAATAATATTATGGCTAATATTTTCCCGGAGACGTGTTCGTCTGTTGGCCACTTCAGCTCTCTGAACCGGCTGTCCGGTTCGTTGCCACCGGTCCAAACTTTGTATCTCAACGATCCTAAAAGTTGCAAATTTTGTTTGATTGAATTGAAGTGGATTTCTTTTTTGGGGGAAAAATATATATTAAAATTTTTCTATTTATATTTTTAATTTTAAAAAATTTAATTAAGTAATAATTTTTCACTATATAAAAATAAAAATTATTAAGGGATATCCAATAAATATATCCAATAAAAAATAAAAATTTTTGTATAATTTTATTTTTATTATACATGTATAGGCGTGGCCATAGCGTATAGAGAAGCGCCTCATTGTAGACGTGCCCGCGGGTAAACGTGACATGCTGCCCTTAATGTTCATACACACTTGAACGATCAAACCATAAAATAATTGTATTAATTTTTTCAATTAATATTTGTTTTAAAATAAACTTAGGTATAATTTAATATTAAATCAATCAAAATTAATACAAATTTTAACACTATAGTAAGTGTTAAGTTATGAGACACTTCTGTGTAGGCCCATACCCTCTTGATGTGACGGATGGAAGTACATATCCTCACCGCATGAAGAAAAATCAAGTTGAGTTCGCTAAACGCTCGAGCGGATATTCCAGTAAGGCCCCAGTTCGCTGGATGCTTGCTAGGAGCTCGAGCGGATATTTCAGTCATGCCCTTGCTCGCTGTGCACTCGCTAGGAGCTCGATCGGATATTCCAGTATGTGCTCCGCTCGCTGTACGCTTGAGCGCGGGCCTACTCCTGCTGTGCGGCCTATAAGCGCTCGAGCGCGCACCAATTATATAAAACGCGTACTTTATGTTTTTATGTTATGTGAATTAATTGGAGCGCTGTTCCAGAGGAGAAAAAGAGAGAAAAAAGAGAGAAGAAGAATAAGATAAAGATTTGAGCATTCGTTCAGATTTTCAATCAAGTTTCAATTTTTAGAAATCACACATACGAGGTTCTTGCTGCGGAGAAGAATATTTATCGGATTTTATCTCTACTCTTACTCTTTATATTTCTTGTACGAGCTGTCCAAAACTAGTTGATATTGTCTCTTGTGACTTGGAGTTTGTGTAACCAATTAACTGCGGCTAGTAAAAATTTTGGACTCTGTGTCCCGTGATTTTTCTTCCTCGTTTCATAGAGAATTTTTTACGTAAAATTGTATCATTATTATTTATGTTTGATTATTATGTGCATGCTATCATCTAGTAAGTATTGTCTCATGGTTTAAATAAGTTTTTATTTTTAACAGTATGTTGTATTAGATTAGATAAAATACAATAATAATTTTGATGATAATATGATTTAAGTTGTGTTAATTTGATAGAACATTTTGACTGGTAAAATTAAATTTAATTTTTAACTATATAATAAAATTCTACTCTTAAGAAGCCTTCATGATAGAAAAGCAATTGTGGGTCATTCGTTCCAAACTAAATTTTCCATAAGTAAGTTGTATTAATAATTTAAAGTTATGTTATATCAAATTAAATTGTTAAAGATTTTTTAAATAAGTAATTTATATATATATAAATATACAAATTATGGGGTCAGGGCAAAATGTCCCATAGATATAAAACAACAAAAAACATTAAACTGTTAAGTTGAAAAAAGCAATCTAAAGCTTTTCTTTTTCATTTTTTTTTGGGTATAAATCTTTCAAAGTGATATTAAATTATAAAATAATTGAAGTAAAAGATTAAAATATTATTAAAGTATACACATATCAAACCATTAATTTAAATTATATTTACAAATTATCTTTATTTTTTATTTTAAAATTACAGCTGTTAAATTTTTATCCAAAACAAATATATAAAAATCATCTTTTTCAACGACACAGGGCCCCACCTCCACCATATCTCCAGATCATGACCGACCATTAGTTGAAATCATTCATACTAATCATTTATCGACACCAATATATGTTATCTCAATATTATTCATATACTTATTTATATATTTATTTATATTAAAATTATTATTTTTAATATTAAAAAAATTAAAATGATGCCGTTTACACAATTACTTTTAAAAATTTTAATATAAATAAAATTTTATTTATATAAATAAATAATATAAATAACTAAAATTTTAATATATATATATATATATATATTATTGTCGGCAAGCAGCTGCAGCTGAGGTGCCAATTAAATTATTTCAAAGTTTTATTGAATCCTTATCCGTAATAAATATAGTGATATTAAAATAATATTTTGTGTTAGTTTTAAGATATTTTTAATATTATAATATTTTATTTATTTATTTATAAAATAAATCATATATATATAATCCGGATCATCGAATAAATCAGGAAGTCAACGAATTCGGGTGTTCGACTGAAAACGAGTTTGGCTTTCGTTACCGTGAAGATAAATCCTACATCACCATAACTAATAAATAATAGATCAGAGGATAATTGGACTCACTCATCGATATATCATCTAACGCTCAAAATAGTATTCTTTTTTAGTCAAATAGAAAAATAGGATAAAAAAATATGCGTAGATATATGAATGAGGGGATTGAGTATTGACGGAGGATGAAGCTCCGTTTAGGTGCGCTCGACTAGAGAGCAATTTTGGAGTTGTAGGGTAATGTTCCGTTTGGTGCGCTCAACTAGGGGGTTATTTTAGGAAGGGAGCGGCTTTGGAGTGTACTTCGAATTCAAGGATTAGATTTCTCGGGTTGCGGTCTGGTTGATTGATTGATCCCAAAGGAAAGATTGAAGAGAGAGATCCTCTCCCTCAAAAAATTCGATCTCTTCTTTTGTGGAGAAGAGAGGTGTTTATAGAGTGGGTGTCGGTTTAACCTTCTTTGAGTCTCACGACCGGTGACAGTTGCATGTGTATATTTACTCAACTATTTGAGAATATTTGTTGGGCTGTTACTGCCAATCTCGGGTGATTTATAATCTCATAAGACAATATCTCCTGTATATTTGCTGAGTTGTTAGGATAATCGTGGGGCCAAAATATTGTAACCGTCGCTTGAATGCATTCGTTGAGTTGTCATGACGTCAGTCGATTTGGGGTTGTGGCGGTCTGGGTAAGTCGCTAATTAGCCCTAATTTCTCGTTCGTCATAAAATGGTATTGGATCATGTTTCCCAGATCGACCGCTACGCTTGCTGGATCATGGGTTAAGGGAGCATCCTATTGAGCATCTATTTTTTGGACCATTGTTTTTTCAATAGGTTGAGTTTCTAGGTCAACCCATGGATCGACATACCCATCATTAGTTTTCCATGCTAAAAATTTAAAATTTTAACCCTTAGCATGTTTCTGATGGAACGTCGCCTGCAGGTTTTTATTGCATGGCTCCAATACTTTTGCATGACTCGAATGGTTGAAGTACTTGAATGTAATTTATTATTATTGTTGCATGTATTCTGATAATTTGACAATCCAGATCACCGATAATTCGATCTTCCAATAATCCAACTGATAATAGTTTATCCCGAATGATTGGTTAGGATATAAATTGACGGAATTTGTCTCAAGGTCATCAAGGTCACATGCCATCAGTTTGCTGTCTTGGAAAGCATGATGTCAAGGTATCATGACCTGCGCTACGCTGCTGACTCTTCAATTGGAGCATCAGAGCCATTAACGGTCAGCAGGCTATGCACGGAGGTCAGCATCCGGCCGTCATTATTAACGTAGCAAGATTGACGTGCCATGACACTTTACGGTGCGGGCACGTGTCATGGCTATCATGGGGACGCGCATCTTCGGTTCTTGTGAACAACGCTATTTTTGAGCGAAGTCTTTGACTATATAAACTCTAGCTGTCCACTACTGGAATAAATGACCTTTCAGTTAGCGGATTGAGTGAATTGATCAATGCCTTAACTGTAGCTGAGCAAGGGGTCCCGATTTTGGTCACTTTGTCACTTGAAACATTAGGCCCTACATCTTCCATTTTAATAAATGAAGGTGGAAATAATGATCAAGCGGCTGAATAAGTGTTTGGAAATAACTCAGAGATTGTGACTGCTAAAGAGGGGCCATGACGGGAGGCCTTGATTGTGTTGTCTGAGACTTCCGGTGTGTATCTCTCTCCTCCGGGTTTTGGGGTGTCGCTCTACTGCCAGATGCTGCCTCTATGTGGTTAAGGCCTCTGTTTGCATTTGGAGCCAAGGGTTCTTCCGCCCCGTCTTACCGGGAAAGCTCATCTTTCCTTGTGGCATCGCTTCACAGAGTCTTTCATTTAGTGATTGTACTTTTCATTGTTACTCCTAACCGACCATTCTATCTAGTCTAGTAGGCACAGGAGGTGCTCCGTGTGATCCTGGAGGCTTTGCATTGGTGAAATCCCAATCTGCATGAAAAGATGGAGAGCCGAGTGAATACTACCATTACTGAGGTTCTATAGAGTCAAGAGAGAGCCGCTCACCTCGACCAAGAGTTTTCTAAGTCCAAGGTGAGATCCCAAGAGTTCACGGAAGAGAAATCTTGGATTTTGGATTGGATCGCCTCGCTCGAAGATGTACTTGAGTACCAACTCAGCGATCTAACTTAGTTGTCTCCAAGAGATAGGAGAGGAATATTCGCCACATCCAATGGGGGGCTCCCAGTCATAGGATTGTCGCCTATCCTAGTCATAGGCTTAGATAGTGTTTTTGTTACGAGTTCGAATCAGACAAGTTAATTAAATTCTTAATTAAATTCTAAATATTATTCTTATAAATTTTAAATTCGAGTGTGACAAATCAAATATATAGAACACGAGAAATCAAAACCCGTACAGGCACTCATTGAATAATTGTTCAAACGAAATAACCTTGACATGCTCCCAAACAATCATAAGGACAAAATGCTCACCGAGAGAATGTGATATTTCGTCGAATCCTACCCAACTCTTACAACAGATCTAAGTTTTCAACTCCGAAGGAGAGAAAATACAAAATGTAAGCTAAATACCAAACAAATATTATCATAAAAAATTGTGCATGTAAAATTAGGGAGAGAGCTCATGTAAAATCAGATAATCGAGGCAGACAACTAATCATCCTGTGAGCTCCACCACAAATACCGAAACCACCAACACCCACAGCAGATACAAATCCAAAATCCAATATGAATATCATATGCCTACAATTTGGCCCGGTAGATTTAAGCCATCACATATTATTATCGACTACATTTTAGGTCTATAACTATTGGCCATCAGATTTTTAATATTGGCTACATTTTAGGCTTGCAACTCTCGGCCATCAGATTTTATTTGCCCCGTTAGCCTTGTAACATTTTAGGCGTGCAACTATTGACTATTAGATTTCATTGGTTTTATAAGCCCGACTACATTTTAGGCCTACAGCACTCGGCCATCAGTTTTCATTTGTTCCATTAGCTCGATTATATTTTAGATCGATAGTTCTCAACCATTTTTTATTGACCCACTAGCGCCTTGGACTCTTCTGCCCCCACACATATATCAACTTATCAGGGTCTCAGACCACCATAGTCACACATATGCACCGACCCATCGGGTCTCAGATTCTGCCCATTTCCATACAAACATACTTATATAAAATTCACATATAAAAGTATCAGATATTAAATTAGACTAAAGAAGGAGATTATATATATTTGTCTTAACTTTATTACAAGCAAGTTTGCTAAAAGAATACTCCGAGATACCCAAACAATGCACTTCTCTGTCCTCTTCACGTGTGCCGCTTCTCTCTCTTCCTCTTTCTCTCTCCTATCATGTCGTTCCTCTACCTCTCTCTCTTATGCCCTATGCGCTTCTAGTTCCCCTTTGTTGACGACAATCCTAGCACAGGCAACAACCATAGCAGTAGCAACCTTGTGATGACGACAGCAGCAACGGTAGCACATGTAAGCACCACTAGTGACTCTCTCTCTCCACTACACCTCATTTATACAATCCACCAAAACTTTAGTCGATTGTCCCAAAATCGATACATGTAAATACAAAATCGGAATCTAAAAATAGAAAGGAAGGATTTACTTGCATTGATTTCATATATTTTCTTCAGAATCGACGGTGGTTCTGTCTGACTTGCGTCCTTCTCCTTTCACTGACCCCACCTTACAAAATGGAGGGTAACTAGCCGAGAGGGGTTCGTCGGTCTCCATCTCTAGTGTCTACTCCTTCGATGATGGTGATGACGGTGGCTGCACCTTTTTCTCTCTCTACCCTCCCCCTTCCTCCCTTTTTCCTTCTTTCTTTTCTTTTCTTTTCTTTTTCCTTTTGTTTTGCGCATGTGCGTCCTTTAAAATAAATAACTATATATATTTTAATAATAATATTAATAACATTAATATTATTTTTTTTACTTTTTTCTTAAAAGTCATTGTCTCCCAAAATAAATCCAATAAAGATTTAGAATATTGCAGTTTTACTAGATGAACTTTCTTGGTCACATATATTGATGATCATTCTTTAATAAATCAGTTAAACTGCCTAGATCATTGTTCCTAATACTTCTACATTTATGATGAGTTATTTTGGTCAACGCTTGTTCTGTTTGTCTACTGAGCAGTATTGTTGTCGTCGTTGACTTTGATAGGCACATCTGTCCGGTTGTGCTCATTCCCGCGCAAGGAGGTCGTACTATTGGGAGAGTGTGTTTGTCGACTAACTATTATTTCTATCGTTGTCAGACTCGAGTGGAAATATCTGTCCGGTTGTGCTTGCTCCCTTGTAGAGGTCATGACATTGGGAGAGTCTATTTACAGATTAAGCATTATTGCTATGGTTGCCCGGATTAGGGGGATGCATATGTCCGATTGTACTGTATCTTATGAGGAGGTTATGGCACTGGGAGAGTCTATTTGCGAGCTAAGCGCTATTACCATCATTGTTGGGCTTTGACGAAGTCTAGACTATCACCTACACTTGACTGATGGTGCTTGTCTCTATTAGAGGGAGTTGTCGCAATAGTGTATTGGGTTCTAGTTCATTGATCATTGTCAACTGATGGTGCGTGTCATTGCAGAAGGCTATCATCGTATGCATGCTGAAAACCCCATAAGGTTTAATTTCGGATAGTCATATTTTTGGGAGCTTTGACTTTCATCTGCAAGCTTCTCGGCCCATAGCATTCGACCTTGTTCGGGCCGCTTGGTTGTCAAAATTAAGATTTGATTTATGGCCTTTTCTAGGCCGCTCGGTCATTAGGAACAAGATTTTTTATCTTACTTTTAGTAGGTCGGTTCATAGATGAATAATTTCACCCGACTTAGGGGCAGTTTAGGCCATGAAATTTACGCAAGGACTTAGGCATTCAAATGGACTTGAAAGATAAGATAAACAAATGACTATTTTATCAATTGAAACGTGTTGGCATCATACAAACAGTTTGCATGATATATGTAGAGTGTATCTGTGCTCTGCGACGATTTGCTGATAATATTTCTATGGGTGGGTGGCGTTCCATGCTCATGGGATCAATTTCTCGTTCTCGGTGCGTAGCATATACACCGTGTTATGGAGGATCGCTGAGATGAGGAACGGTCCCATCAAGGTCCAAGATAGTTTTTTCTATCGGCAGTTTTGCCGGTTGTCTCTACGCTCCACATAACTATATCTCCCACTTCAAATTGGCGTGCCTTCACCTTTTCTATTATAGTACCAAGCGATTTATTGCTGAGAAGTCACCGTGAGTAATCTTACTACGTCTTGAGTTTTTTTGAGCAGGTTGAGAAGTTCCTTGAGCTACCAAGAATTACTTTGTGGGTTAAAACTTCTTACTCGGAGACCGGGCAAACCAATTTTTATCGGGACGATTGCTTCAATTTCATAGATTAAAGGGTGTTTCTAATTTAGGTTTCCTAGGTGTCATCTAGTGGAACCACAACACAGAAGGTAATTCATTTACACAAGAGCCCCTTGCGTTCATGTAACGGCCCAGATTCTAAAACATAAAAAGTTTCAGTCAACGAGTCCATATAAACCGGTCAACGCCTGTTGTCCGAAAAATGTAATATTAAAAGTAAATCGGCCTTAAGATGAAAGGAAGTTC
>JAOVVI020004117.1:0-18078 GCA_028571085.2 Nepenthes alata | reverse complement strand
TAGTACAATGATAAAAAATAATTTAAGATTACTTATACTTTTTAAAAATATTATATTATATTGAGTATGATGACGAGATTAAATATAACTGATCATATTTATTAAGATATAAGATATTATTATTATATATAATTTAAATAAGAGTTATCAACTATATTAATAACACAATTTAAAAATTATATTTTATTAGTTAGAAAATTTATATTTCAATTATACTAAAAAAATGGTAAATATATAAATAAAATAAATAACTAAAAAGGTATATTCTTTTTTTATTATTACTTGCATAAAAATTTTATGGCCAATATAAGAGAAGATAAATAAAGTACATAGGGGCTCCCAAGCACTCCCTATTTTTTCTTATATAATTTTTTGACTATTAAACTGCTACTATTTAATTTTCTAATTTTTTAATATTGAAATATTAAACTATTAAAATATTTATACTATAAAATTAATTTTTAAAAACTAATTTTATAATTTTTTATAAAAATTAAAATTATTCTATTTGATCAATGAAGGACTGCATCCAGATTCCACACGTTTATCCCCTACGTCTGCAGCTCGTGGCATTCCCTACGTCCCTCCCTCGACACCTCTTTTCTCGTGGAGGCTGAAACCCTCCGTGTCTTCATATGCGAACGGTTGACAGAAAAATGACTTCTTTATAATTAGTAAGGATACGTTCTCTCGCTAAAGGCAAAGGCGACTGGTTAGTTCCCTATTTGGTCGGAAATCGGTTCTCTTTTTGATACTATGGTGATAGGAAAAGATTCAAAACTTTTGGATATTGATGACGTCTCCTTTTAATGCTACGGAATTTTGAGTTCGAAAGAGATTGGTTCTCTTGTATACATTTTCACTTAACGTTTTGGAGGTCGTCGATGTGTGTTGCCATCAATCTCATCGTGCATATCACACAAATGTCCAATGGGTTGTCTAGATGTTGATATAGAGTCTCAAGATATATTACATTATCGGAAACATTTGTTTATCTTCATTTTGACTCTAATGAGACTTTGAATCGCAGAAGTTGCAGTGTTTGAAGTCGGTGGTGCTATTGGTGGTGGTCATTAACTGAAATGATGTTGTTTGGTATTTCTTGTTTCCCGAGCCTGCAAATCAAGTGCTTTCCTCTGGAAGATATTTCGCCCTACAGATATAGACGCCCCACGATGAATCATGTCCTCAATGTGTTTGCACGACATGGAAATCAAGGAGTGTTGGTGACTAGCTCCTTCCAGAAAATGGTCGATGGATATCTGGGGACAGGAAGTGACAGAAATTATTTCCCTACTAATAAGAATATACGTAGAAGTCTTGGCTCTTGTTTAATCATTCCTCCTCCTAGAGGCGTGAAGGTGCGTGCAATTGTCAAATTCCTTGGTGGCGCTTTTATTGGAGCTATTCCCGAAGTTACATACAGGTGAGATTGGAATCCTCCAGTCCTCTGAATAGAGACTCTGAACCACATGAAACCTGAAAGCTTATCTTCTATCCTCTTTTGGCTGTTTGATCCTTCTATTAGTCTAGTATGTGAGTATTAAAATGGGTGGTATTTGCAATTTCTTATGTCTACACTGCACGCCTTGGTTAGCTGCTCGTGTATCTTCTCATTTGGATTTTGAATCCATAGGGCTTCCATCAGTGTTTTCTGTTTTTTTTCCCCCTCTTTTAATAGTAATATTGACATATTATCTTACTTTCTATGTTATGCATAATAAATAAATTTCACCTGACATTATATACTTTCTGCATTGCTTATTTTTTTGAACAACGTTGTAATTGCAGCTATCTGATTGAGCTATTAGCAGAAGAAGGCTTTCTGGTTATATCTGTACCTTACAATGTGACGTTCGATCATTTGCAATCTGCTAAAGATGTATATGAGAGGTTTAATACTTGCTTGGATATGATTTTTGCATTTGGGTTGCCGGACTTAAAGGCTAGCGAGCTTGCTCATCTTCCACTTTATTCTGTTGGCCACAGGTGAGTTTGTAAATTCTGTGTTACAACAGAATCCCACATCTTTCTTCGGTTGTATAATTCAAGCTGATCTCAAGCAGATATTCTTAAGCTACCTACAAACCGAACACCCCTCTCCCTAAAAAGTGCACCCTACTGAAGTTCCACAGAGATGGAAAGTGGGTAGAGCTGATGAGAATGATAATTTTGGGGAAGAAAGAATACATTGAAAGCAATCTTATTAAATGAATGCTGCCTTGTTTATAGCCTTTCCATTCAAATATTTTTTGTTTTCCAAGATCAAGAATGTAAAATATCAGGCTGATTTCTCCCATGATATTTGTTCATTTTCTTCTTGTCTGTTATGTGCTTGCTGAATTAGGCCCTCTTGGCTTGTTTTATCATGTTGGTTCACTACCCAATCAAGCATACCGCTTTCAGTCTAGTTGAGCTCAAGATATTTCGTCCATATGACAGCAAGGGGTCACTCTATTATGAAACTAGAGAGCAGTTAACTGGTTCAAGTATCACAGTAGAGAACTTTTGCAATTATATTACTCTAGGACTACTGAAGGAAGTGTGAAGAGCTTGTACGGGAGCAAATTTCATTGAATGAGGCAGAGATCCAGTTGTTACTTACCTACAAGTATGGACTTTTTATTATAACAAAACATCTTGTTGATAAAAACAAAAATGAATAAGAAGAGTGTACAGGCCTAAGCACGGGTGTAAATCTATGGATAAAATCACTGAAACTGATTTCATTTGTAAAGAAGATTTCTTTTTCGATGAAGGATTGTTATGTTTCTCACTTCCAAATTTAAAGCCAAGTCGTTAGTATTGTATGGGGTTAGCTTACAAGTCTTCTTTTGACTATTTAAGGAAAAATCTCTCGGATGATTGGTGCATATTCTATTTTTAGCAATCTCACTCCTAGTTTTTGCAAGTCTGCTTTCCCTTTCTGTTGCCTCTATAACATCAACGAAGTCTCTTTATTGTTATCTGATCAACTTCTCTGGCGCTCAAACCACCATTTATCTTATCATATGTTTCTAACTTGCTTCCGGTGGGTCATGCCTATTTTATCTTTGGGATCATATAACTCATCTATAACCACCTCATTTTGCTATACATTTTCCTTTTTACAGGCTATTTTTTGTATTGTCTAATAGTTGTGATCCATATGCTATAGCTGATTCTATAGATATGTTATTAAATTTCCTTTTGATTTTAAAGGTGTTAGTGGATATTATAAGGCCCGAGGTACTTTCTCCTTTTAAATAACGTGCTTAACCTTACGCTGTCCATCTTTGTCTTTCTGTTCAATTTGTTGTATTGTCATTATAAAAGTTTGTCTACCATATGATTATACCTTGTTTGGTTGCAGAAGACGATTTTATGGTTTCCGTTTTAGGATTTCATTCTTATTGCTAGTTATCTTTTCCCATTTGAAAATTTCAGGGGTTCGTTGTGTATGATGAAGTTATTTTTTGTTTTGGAAGCTTATTTATGAGTTTAACTACACAATTGAATAATTGAATGACTTTTCGCAATGCCATTTTTTCTTGGGTTAAATGGGAAATTTTATTAGATCTCAAAAACAACATACACTAATCATAGAGTGCCCAGGGTGAGAACTAATGAATCAACAATACAATTGGTTGCTGCTCATCCCATTGGAGAGGATGAACTTGCTCTTTAGGTCATGTCTGATCTACACCAAAATGGCTTCTGACTTTTGTTTCTCTCCTCTAAAAACTCTAGCATTCATTACTTCCTAATGTCGTAAGCAACTTCATCCACATCACCACCTATTATACAATGCTTCCCGTTCCTGCATCACATGGTCCAGGCAAGTCTAGATGATGAAGCTCATCTTACTGAAAACATATGATTCTGTAGTACAGTAAAGCTCTTATTTGAATTATGTAAAAAAAGGGGATATTTGTTGTCTAATGGAACAATTATTAGTTCCTTAATTGAATCCGTCAAGATCAAATCAGCTTAGAATGGGCTATTGAAGGTTAGATTGGTGATAGTTGTTTGACTAATAGTCTAGAGGTGAATTTGAAGGCTCGATTGGTGATAGTTGTTTGACTAATAGTCTAGGGCTTCGAGTGGGCTATTGAAGGTTAGATTGGTGATAGTTGTTTGACTAATAGTCTAGGGGTGAATTTGAAGGCTAGATTGGTGATAGTTGTTTGACTAATAGTCTAGGGATGAAGTTTCTTCATTATAATATAAACTTTTTCGATTCTATCATATGTTGTTTCCATGCAATGCGGAGAGATTGTTTCTGTATGTTGAACCCTCAGCCATCAAGTCAAATGGAACAAATTTGTCATTGCACCAAGGCTCACTCTACTTCACCCACAACACAACAGTTCTTCCTTGATCTGCTTTGAGGATCAGTTCACACTTAACACAATCTTCCCGTTTTTTTTTTTGGGCAAGGCTTCTAAGCTTGGTCATCTTCCCAACTCTGGTCATATCATCAGAAGAGAAATCACTGACAATCTTCTCTTTCCTTGATGCATAAGAAACTAATGTCTTCCTATGTCAGCTCCCTGCATCAGCAGATGCTATGTGAGTAGCTTGTTCTTTGGAATACGGTAGAGGAGAAAATAGTGTGTTGGGGTATTTGCTTCCCCCAAAGCTTATTGTACCCATAAACATTGTTCCCATGCTCAACAAGTGCTCATTACCACTGTCAGGGTGAACAGGTCATTCTTAGTTTCCTTAGAGAAATTCTGGTCTGATATTAGCATAGCATCAACAAAATTCTCTCTAATGTGCAGAGTGCTTTCCACATCCTGAATCATTTGTTTGGCATTCACTTTCCTGAGCCTTTTAAGTCATATTCATGAGTCCATTTCATGCACATTTTTTGGGTTTCTTTAACTTTGGTTTATATCTGCTTGAAGAGGAGAGCTTTATTCAATTGATGAAGAATTCTCATGGAAACCTCCCTCTTTATTTGATCCGCAGACATCATCCCAAGCCATTAAATTCCTTTTTCTGTTGAGCCTGACTCCAGACCACAAACATGATCAACAATGGGCTTTAATGTCATGTGTTATTATCTTTCAAGCCAAGAAAATCTGACTCCAATAGTTCTGCGGGCTTATAAAGGCTGCTCTTATAAGCTGAAGTAAACCTGCATAGGAGAGCAACTTTGCGTACAAGCTATTGGTTATGCCCATGGTGGATTTGCAAACCCCCTGTGCTCAGTGTACGTGCTACCCCCTATTGAATTGTTCTTAATCATAATTTCTTATATAAAATGACACTTGTCAATGTCCTGCATACCAGGTTATGGGCATAGGACAGCGAACCCGATTGCTATGGTTTGGCCATTCACCTTGTTTATTAAAGGATTTTAAAATGTTGACCTTTGAGTCCAGCAGAGGAGAAGGGACCCCCCAAGTACATGATTGGCACAGTCAAGGATCTCAACAAACTCTTATCCCAAACTCACACCATCATTAAGGCCATTGTCTTTAGCTTTATTTGCCATCACCACTAGCTTCTGAAAAGTATTCCAGACAGCCATTGATTCCGCATAGACTGAGAGGTCTCACCAGCCTTTGAAACTAATAAGAGATTATCAGCTCAGCACAAGCGCATAGGCTTCGGTTCTCTTGGGATGGCAATGAAAGTTAGATGAGGTGTTTCATATGAGCAAGCTAGCATGTCACTCCATACTAATTTTTTGGTTGTGAATTTGAAAATCTATAGATAATTATAGAATGGTACTTTGTTGAGAATGACTTGAGTGGTGTTCTTGTTATTTATTTACTTATTTTTATTCCTCCCCTTCATCAATAAGATTTTGTTGTTGCAAATCCTAGCAATTATATGCTATGTTTACTTAACGGTTTTGTCGATTGGATCAAGAGCCTTCACGCTTCATCATTGACACACAGTTCACTACGTGATATGGCTTGTTTGGACCTCAGCTGTTATGTTGTGGTTACTGTATTATTTTTGAATGGTCAATTGCAGCAATGGTGCACTTCTCCAGGCACTCACAGGAAGCTATTTCTCTGAGAAGATACCAAAGGTTTGGATCTCTTTTCTTTCCCAGCTATCAGTTGATATTAGATGCCAATTCAAAGGGATTAGAAAGAGACTACATAGAGAAAAAATTAATATCCCCTAGTTGGTGAAGATTGCTGTGTGGTTAACCTTGAATGAATATGTCCAATAGTGATCAATAATCAAAGGTTTTGTTATCTTGTAAGGCCAATGTCATAGTCTCATTCAACAACCGGGCAGCAACTGAGGCAGTGCCTTATTTTGACCAGGTAATGAGTATTCCACTACTGCATGAGAGTTTTTTCTTTTTGGTAATACAGATGCTTTCCCTACTCTTTTTTGTTCTTAGTGTTTGTTCTTTATGGCTTTTATTGACACATTTAGCTTTAGGATATTTTATTCAAGCATTGTTTTATTCTCATGATTTACTGAGCGTTCTTTTGACTGCTTCCATTGACATGTAGAGGGGTTGAATACTATGCAACAAGTTGCACAGAATTTGGAGCATGCAATTCATGGCTTACTTCATGCTTTAAGATGTCACCTTGCATTACCTTGGTAGTTATATACTTATCAAAATGCCAAACATGGGTAAGTATTGAGGCAGTTTCATAAGATGGTCAATTGGTGGAGATGGAGTTTTGTTGGCGAATCAGTTTATTGTAGTGGTGAGTGGTTCAATAGTGAAGATGAATAATACTAATTGAAATTGAAACACTGAACATGAGTGAAGTATTGAGGCAGTTTTATGAGATGGTCAATGGGATGTTGTTGAGTCTTGTTGGAGAATTACAGTTTGTTTCGGTGTTTAGTTGTTCCATAGAAAAGTTGAATAGTAGTTCATGATAGAGGTTTAGATTGACATGGTCATTCTTTTGGGGATATTACTTAGTTTGAAAGGCCTTTTGAGACGGAAGTCATGTATCTAGGATGAAGCATATGTTACAGAAAGATTAGACAAAGGGGATGTGAGTAGAGGGTGATGATTTATAAACACTGTTCAAATTGTTATCTGCGTTGGGAATTGCCTGCAAAATGTTATTGCTAGATAAAAAAGATAATGTTTAAAAAACCTATAGTTATCAAATTTTGGTTTAGTAATTCCTCATGCCTCCTAGACAGTACATAGAAAATTGAAGAGAGGCCCAGTGCATGGCGCATCCTGATTTGGTGTATTTGGGCTGGGTTAAATGTTCACATCGTATTCCTTCTGATTATAACGGGTAAACTTACTCTTTTGCTACTGTTCATCCTTTGTTCTAATGACTAATGGATTCCAAAAACCTACAAAATAATGAGAGAATACTAAATATTGTTAATTGCTGGCCCAAATATAAAACAACTGCACCTAGGAGGGAAGTGAATCAGATGTTGATATAGATAACTTTCTTACCAACCTCTTTTAAAGTGATGATTGTTGCATAAAATCATGTTAAACAATGATAAACAGTAAAGCAACTGTATGTTAAATGGAGTGGAGAGAGAAGAAAGAATGAACACAATTGTTTATTTTTGTTTGGACCTACTGTCCTGCATCATGTACTTCCAGTGGTGCCATTCCTCCACCTTCCTAGGCTTTTTGAAATTGCACTCCTTTATTGATTCGCGTTTCAGTTGTTTTTCCAAACACAAGGTACCACCTCTTCTGGACTCTCACACATTGGTTTTCTTCAACCACCTACCCATCCCATCTATTACCTTTAGTGGTTTGTCATTCACAAGTTACCACCTTTCCATACACACTAGAGACTTCAGGTTTTTTAGCCACCTTCACTTTTAAACAATGAATACAATGATAAGATGTCCTCTCAACTAGAAAAGTTTAGCTAATAAAGCACTATTATTCAGACCTATCAAATCAACCAAGCTTACCCATCATCCTTTCCTTTCAATGTGTGGCAAATTAAGCACAGAATGTTCTAAAATGTATCGTCGAGGTTCATCTATTTCTCTTCTTTTGTATCTAAATGCAGATAATAGCCCGTAGAAAATCCTCACAATAAGACAAGTTTTAAATCTTCATACTCATTTGAGATTTCTTAGTAATCATCTGATATGGCCATATTCACAATTGCTTTCGCTCATTTCAAAATTCAATCTATAAAAAAAAATTTAATACATACAATCAACTGAGGAAATATTTTCATTCGATTTCTTGACTAATATGAGAAGAATTCAAAATGTCATGCACAATTTTAGCTTTATAATTTCTTCCACTTCAAGTACTTAATTGCCATATACAAAGATCTCCATATGCATTAATTGAATCAAATGCTTTGATATAGGTAGCAATCTCTATGATTCAAGCTGATTTTGAAAAATTAACATACTTCAATTTGAATGTTGTCTCCTTTTGAAATGATTTTGATAAATATTGAAAATATCAAGATATTGTGAAGCTGATTATGCATAAAAGATATTGATCTCATGGACAGAAAAAATTTCTTTTGCTTTGAAATTCAGATTTCAAAATAAAAGGCTAGTAGACCTATCCTGGTTGAGCTTCAAACAAAACAGCAAGGTTCACAGTCATGCGGGTCAAACCCATGTTCTCGTGGGACTACATTAATGATTCATATCCTTGATACAATAGTCAGCTTGTATGACTTAGTCTCCCTCCCACCCCCTCCAAAAAAAAAAAAATTAGTTAGTTTGAACTTTCAAGTTCTATTCCAATGAGCTTAAACACTTTGTTATGGTTTAGATAACTATTCTTCATTTAGGTCCTCTTTCTTTTGCAAGCTCCTCTAAGGGATTGTATTTGAATGAGTGAGCTTAGCTTGATCCGGGTGAGCCCCAGCTCTATTATATCTTTGACATGATGAGGATTGGCAATGCTTTGTTTGATTCTTTAGTTAGCTTCACATCCAAAGTATCTACATCTTGTATATCTTGAGCTGTATATGAGCTTTTGTACACTTTGAGCTATACTTGGTGATTTAAAACGCTTGGTAAAACAAATACTACTTCAACGTGTTGTTATCATCAAAGGTTTTTATCTTATGACAACAAGGCTAACAATGATGCTAAATACCATAAATGTTCTATATGATATTATAATACGATATTTATTAGGAAAGTAATTACACAACCTATTTTCTCAGTTTGGGTCTTCTAGTTTTTATTCCCATTCTCATTATATCATTCTGTTGGGGAAAAAAAATCATCATCACAATATGTAAAGGTGAATAGTGAGGAAACTAGGCAAGGGAACTCTATCATCTCTCGTAACCTGCTCCATACACTTGTGAGTTGTGACACCTTCTATTATGCCTTCAAAATTACTAAGTATTTTCTTTGAAAATTCCAACTACGGCTGCCCCATCTTCCTCACCATGCTACACATTTGTCCAACCCCTCCTACAACTTCACCCCACCACTTGGCTTAATCTTGTCCTTGTCTAGCACATCCAACCCACTCAAAGATCCCTTGAAATTCATGTTCTTTTCATATTTTTTTGTCTCCGCAAGCATCAACACTGTCTTAGCCACCATAAGATGTGTCGCTTTTGGTTGCCATTTTTCATTTGGACAAAGCCCAAACAGGCGCCTAAACTATATTACAATCAACAATCGGGCCTCTAAGCTTCCATGCTATTCTATTAGGTTTGAATCTTTTGTTCCCAAATGATTTAGCCCCTAAAGACACCACAACTTTCATACGTGTTTATAATTCTTGAAAAAATTACCAATATGGACAAAGCTGTTTATTTAGAAAGTGGGCTGGAGTCTTTTTTCTGGCACTAGATTTACTAGTTGTACTAGCAATGCTGCATTAAGTAACTTTTGGAGAATTCTAACTCAAATTTGAGCAAAGTTTTGACAACAATACATTTTTAGATATTTTTTTTGGCGTGACTTTACTGGGAGTATAAATTATTGAATAACATATTAAGTAGATTACAGCTTAGGCTTTTTTTTTTTTTTGCAGTAAGGATTTTTTGCATTTATCAAATTAGTTAGAAGACAAAAAATGTGATGTATTCCAAATAATCCCTATATGTTGCCTGTAGGGGCTTATTAGTATGTTAATAAAAAAAAAAATGTATCTAATTGGATGCACGAGAAGTCCCGGGGCTTAATTGTTGATTGTAATATGGCTTAAGAGCTTATTTAGGCTTTTTCCTTTTCCTTCTATATTATGTTGTCTGAAACTCGTGGGCCCTATTATTCAAAATATGATTGTTTCAGTTATTTCATTTTGAATTTGAATTGAGGTACTATACTCATTGGTTTATTTGGTTTTGGATACTAACTGGAAGGCTTGATCACTTCAGCTGCATTTCTGAATGCCCCCACTTTCCTTCGTTTTCTTTACGCTATCTGTTCAGCCTCAGTGCATAGTATGAAATTGTTTAGTCTGACAGGTTTCGTTTTATTTCTTTATGTAATTTGATGGTTTCTGTGATTGTTTATGGTGGTGGTGGTGGCTTGTATATGGTGATTGATTTGCAAATATTGATGTTTTCCCACCAAAATATGTATACTGTGCTGAAGTTTATTTCTGGGCCATTGCTTGTGGTTGCTATTCAATGGCTTAAGCTGTGGTAGCGACAATGATTCATGGCGGGCACCAAACACATAGGAGGTGATGATTTGGTGAACATGAATAAAAATATTGGTATTGATGTTGGTTGCGGCCATATTGAGTGATATGTATCAATATCGGATGTAATTTTTTTACGAATCAGAATATGAGGGGCAAATGTTACCCAATATATCAGAAAATATTAGGTTTATCGGCCAGTATGAAGACGTATCATGATTTTGGTGTTGTATCAGGAAATTTAGGTATTAGGGGGCCGAATATATGCGTGCGCGTGTGTGTATCAATCAATTATCCATTTTGTTGTGGTGAATATATGACAACTGCTACAGTGTAGTGAATTTGCTATGTGCGGATGGTAGTCACGTTGTGTGATCGTGAATCTGTACAGTTTCTGTTTGACAGTGGGGGAGAGAATGCTTAAACGAGTGAAATAATGGTCACGTTGTTGTTTATTCAATGGATTGTTTTCTTTTCATTTTGCAGTGCCCTGAGAGCTGCAGTGAAACCCTGCTGCTTGCTTTCAAGGAAGCCAATCCTTTTATTGTTCGTTGTAGGAATGAAGAGTAATATAACAAATAAATTCCCTTATATAAGTAAGATGGTAGCTGTAACCTTAGCTGATGACAGCTACTACGTGACCTGGGCTTGACCTTGTGCTGAAGTTTTTGTTTGACGTTTAAGTTTTCCATCTCATTTATTCCTAATTATTGAAATTCCTTATTTATCTGAGGAATAATTATGTTTAATAGAATTTAACTTTGGATTTGGCGTTTCATGGCTATGCTAATAAAATTCATTCTAGATAAAGAGAGTAGTGAGCATAAAACCTGATCTTACCAGTGTTCATGTGGGTGTAGCTGATTAGAAGCATGATAGGAGAGTGCAAACTTGAAGCTGTTCCAGCATTGTTCGTCTGAAGCAGGATTATTTTGTCATCACTGCTGTGCTTTGTCCATATGTAGATTCTGTAGGCTTCATGCCAAGCTGTGGCGAAAATGTTTTTCTTGAAGATAGTGTGCTTCCAGCTATTATTTTTTACTGGAATATTTTTGGTTTAATTGAATCCTTTTAGTAATCCATTAGAAATTTTGCAAATTCATACCCGCGGATTCACCTGATTGCGGAAGCGACGTTAGAGTGACCAAGTTGGATGCTTGCCATTCTTTAAATTTTTCCTGTTTGATAACATTCTGACATGGTTGAGGTTCCATGCTGGTGGATTTATGATGCTTTGCTTCTCTGCAGTTAGGTCTTTTTGTCAGCCAGATGAAGCCCATTTTAGAAGCTTCTCCAATGTTTCCAATGCCTATAAGTGCCTCAGGTGTTTTTCCTCGATCCCTTTTTCTTGTTTCTTTCAGTTATATATTCTTTTTTTAGTTGTGATATTACAATCACATAGCTATTAGTTTTTACTTAGGTTTTGAAATTTGCATGACTACACTAATTGTGTACTACATTTACCTTGCTTTTTTTGATCCATACATTTAACTCTCTGCTGAAGGATTTACTGAGGATGATGCAAGTTCAGTTATGCTGTTTCACTCTCTAGCTGGTTTGCTTATAAGAACACAATGGATTTTTAAGCAATATAATCAAGATTGAATTCTGTTGCCCCATATTTTAACTGTCAAATAAAACAGATTCAATCTCCATGTAGTTTCTCAATGTTTAGGACTTCTTGCCAGGCAGTGTGAACCTCTGATTGGTAGTGTCTGTATTGTACTCATGACAAATTGGTCTTACTTTTATCAGTTGCTTATCAAAAACCTATTCAGGATGCCTCTGCCATGATGTAACTAGGGAAGGACTGAAGGTTTTGATAGTTCAAGTAATGAATACAATGTTTATGTAAAGCTGTAGTTCCTTTTCTGACAAAAGAAGGACTGGGCATCTGAATCTGATGTTTCATTGGTTGTGTTGAATCTGAATTACTTTCTGCCAGTCAATGACATTTGAGGTTGTTTTTGAAAGATATGTATTCTAATGAGAGGCCTTCTGTGCCTCTCGGTCTTTATTTCCCATCAAATTGATGGAGCAAGGCAGATGCTATGCGATTGAGAGGAAATCCTTTAACTTTGAGCTGGATTAGAAAGATCTGCTGCTTCTGATGGACCATGGACAAAAACAATGAATTTTATTACATAGAATGTGTTTGACCTGAAAAACTAATTTTAGTTGTGGCTTGAGTTTTGGAAACTTTGCTTCCCATGACATGGAAGAGCATGTATTGGTCCAAAAGGTTCGTGTGTAAAAGCTTATGCTAACAGAAGTATATGGAGGTGGGAGTGCAACATAATCGGTGTACTTCCTAAGGGGTTTCGATTTGAATAAATGGCTTTGGGGAAGGGTGTTTAATCATCGGTTTTGTAGGTATGATTTTGTCAATGGAAATAGCTAGCTTTATATTAGCTAGGTATAAAGGGGAGTTCAGTGCACAAGGCTTCAATATCATGGGATCAGAAGAGGATAAAATGTATGCAACCTTACCATTATGTTGCCACAGTGTTGTCTGTTTGGTTTGAACTTATGATATCAAAGTCATAGTAAAGCAACTTTACTATTATGCCTAGGGATGGTCAAAGTTTGATCATATGAACTGTGAAAAGGGTTTTACCTGAATTGATAAAAACTAGTTTAGTTTTGGTTTGGTTTGTTTTTTCACTTTTATTGGTTACTATTAAGATGTTCAAATAAGAACTATTATTTGTCGCAAATATAAAAATCATAACTTCGAGGTACCCACCTAATATATAATAAGTTTATAAATTATAACTTTAAAAAAGTGATTTCGCATAAGATAACATAATTTTACACAATAAAGAAAAAAACATAGTAGGTGCGCGAGCTAAAATATAAAACAATAAAAGGGTAAAAACATCAGAACCTCAAATATGAATTGAGTTTGATGTATCCTCATTATAAAAATACTATATATTCAAAAATTATATAATTTGATATATATGTGCGTGGGCGCATGCGCAGGGTGCGTGCAGTGTGTGTGTTGGTTGGATCTGGTAACCAAAAAATGTCAAACTGCCAACACAAAATTGAACCGAAACATTTTATAATATTCTGATGCAAAACCAAATCCTTCAATTCAATTACCCTATTTTTCAGTTCAGTTCTTTGGTTCAGCCAATGCCCTTTTCTCAAATTGTAATTCCACTTAATTCGGGTTTTGTGGCTTTTGAACAACCTTAGTTATGCCAGGGCTCACCCTCTAGGTTACTATGGAACTTAATGAGCACGGTTTAGATGTAGACTGTGGGTAAAACCACTCTAAGCAAAGGCGAAGGCTGCAGCATGGGTGAGGTTTTGGAAACATGAAACAATGGTGATCTTAGATACAGCATTATCTACTGCAGTTGAAAATAGTGCCCTCGAGTATATGGATACTGGCTGGAAAAGTATCCATTAAGGGCTGCCTGAGTTGATAAATTCTATGCTCAGAGTTGATGTTCAATTTTAGGTAGAGAGGTGTTGTGTTAAATTGTAAGTGTACAATATCGTAATAAATAATAGTGTGATAAATTGAGTATTGTCTCCTAAAAGATTGAATTTCACTAAGTACCAAAATGAACATTATTCTACTATTATCTAAACAACAGTATTCAATGAGGGAATAATTTAGTAACTAATCGAATAATTAATTATTATAGAAATCATACAAAAATAAGATTAAATTTAATAGAGAGATATACTAGGGTATTTTTTATTTCACTTAGGCATTCCTATGTATCATGTTACAGGTTTAATTAATCAGAACGCTTCAGCAAGGGACGAGTCTCAGATTCCCCGGAAGAGCAACCGGATGAAATAGGCTCCTCTGAAATTGCGGGATTACATCTAGGAGGGAGGGGATAATGAAGTCTGGAAATTCTTATTTTACTATTATGTTAGACATTTTCTCTTATTTTTCCCAATTAACACTTACCTGCACACGTGGAAGTTGTTACAGCTAATTTCTGTTGAGCATTAGAGGAATGTGGATACTTATTCTGTGTTGAGAAAGGAAAAAGGATAGAAGCTGTTATTACTTACTCTCTCTCTCGTCTCTTTCTTCTCTCACTCTCACTCGTCTGCTTTTCCCCTTTCCCTTTTCTGCTTCTCCTTCTTGTGTTTAACCTCTCTGTCAGGACTTCCCCTTCCGATCACCAGGACGCTGTGAAATAGGAGAGGGCGTATCATACCATCTTCAAGTTTACATGAATAATATTCAATTATAATGACAATCGAGACAGGAAACTTATTTGATGCTCCTTCTAGGTTACATCAAAATTATGGTCAAATTTCTATCCATTATATCCTTATATGAATAAAATATATAACCATACATGAAAATCTATCTTTTTAAAAATTGAACAAGTTCATATAGTATATCGCTATCTACAATGCAGCTTATGTCTTTTCTCTCAAGATCAATTTGGTATACATCTCTTCTCGGTATCAACATACAATATTAAATCATTTAAGTGGTTATCAAGTATTCAAAAGTATTAAGTATAAAGAGAATCAATCATAAAGAAAAAATATTAAGTCTTGAATAAATTTCAAGAGAATATAGTTCAATCAAAGGATACATCTAAAATCCTAGTAATAAAAACTTAGTTTATGTTTGAATTAAGAGTAAACGATGAAATAGTGGTGTTCATCCTTTCAAAGGAGTAAAGAAAAGAGGAAGAGAAATGGGAAGAAGGCTGCTCCTTCTGATTTGCTGCTGCCAGGTTCTGCCGCTTCTCTCCCTCTCTGTTTTCTTTTTTTCTGCAATGCCAAACTGCTCTGTGTGTGTAGACTACACCCGTGTGGAAAACAACTTATTTTTAAATAATAGCCAAGGTTTCCCTCTTTTGCCCTAATTTTCTTTTTACGTTGTCTGAAATTTTAGAGTAAAATTGTGCTGAATTGATTTTCATATCTTCCACCCAGTCAAGGCCCAAACTTCCCTATATTTGTGGATCTTCAAAATTAAATTATCTTGCACATGTGTTTTATTATGAAATTGTTAGAATCTCGAGGCATGTGTAGAGACAAAAGTGTAAGGCTTGAAATAGGCTTCACAACAATACCAACAAAGCTCGGGTGAGGTAAAAATGGCCATTTTGTCTTGTTACTTCAACAAGTTATTTCCTAACCAACAGCAAACAAAAAATTATTAGAAGTCATTTAAGTGGGTGGATTTATCATAAAGACTTCAAATTATGTATATAATTTAATCACATTAAGAGGTTACAACTTGAAGTGAAGGAGCTCTGAGCAAGTAGCAGTATTTGTGTGTGGTTGAGTTCAAGTCAGTTAATCCGATAATGTGGTCAATGCTAGACCTTTTTATCCCAACATTAAAAGAAGCTTCAAAAGAAGGAAGACATAAGATGTTTGGGTGTGAAATGGTTGATGCCAGAATGAAGGAAACAGGATAGATCCTTTTGGTGGGGGGGGGGGACTAAAAGCCTAACATAGTCTTAGGATGCATTTATGGATGTAAAACATGAAATCTTCATTTGATGAGAATGAAAGTAGGTTCAAAGAAAGACCTAGGTGATTTAGTAGTCTGGTCGGGGAGATCAAGGGAACTTGTTCATTGCACAGTCATCTTCAAAGTGTTTTTTTGTAGTGTTCTCACGATATGGAAATTAGCTTCAACTTATCTTTGATCCACAGATAAGATCGGCTAATATCGAAGATAATAAGCGTATGATTCATGACCTCTTGTGGTTAGTGGTCTTCTTGATTACCACTTACAACTGAATTTCGTAACAGCTGCAACTAACTCAGAAATGAGATTGAGAGGCCTGCATCTGTTATGGTAACCAACAGATTTATATTTCGTATACACCAGCAAGTTTCTTGAGAAGTATTACCAGTTTTCAAGCTTGTTATTGTCCAAATTCAGCAACATACATCAGTGGTGCCACAGTCCAAGCTTGATTTTCTAATATTGCTAATATGATCCTGAGTTTTTCCAATTCTTGCTGTCAGATTTTGCTGTCCAATTCTTCATTCTGTAGAATTTCATACTTTCAGTCTACAACAAGAGTGAACAATTTTGTATCCCTTACAAGACAACAGTAGTCATTCTTATGGCATAATGATTTCCAGCTTTACACAACAACCTTTGAAGGGCAGCTTTTCCAACAGCAGCATACTTCAATAGGATTATGTTCTGAGTTACTAAAGACCGTCTATGCAACCATTTCTGCATTTTGGTCATCTGCATTTCACTTCTTGATCCACAAAGCTGAGTTCCTACTGCTGTAGCACCTTACTTTGCCGTCTTACTAAAGTTGCATATCCAATTAAAATTACAAGCTACAAAATCTTGGCTCGGGCTGCACACAGGCCTTACTGTGAAAGTCAGATCAGACTATTGAATCTTTCTTCAATTCATGCATATTCAACCACCAACAGACTATTGACTCCAGTGTATCATCAACCATTGAAATCTTGCTACAATATACCTGTCCTTGATTCTATGGTCATGAAATTTAGTCCACACAACAAACCAGAATCATGTTAAGACCACTCCATACTCTGAAATTCAGATCAGTATCTGGATTCACTCTGCCCCAACAGTAATTCCAATCCGGTTATCCATAGCTTTGCCCACACCATACCTAATCCAAGGGTCTAATTCAGGAAGGGCTTGGGGATACTCATACTTTCCAGTCTCCATGTCCACTCTCACAAGCTATGAAGTACGGATACTCTTTTGGGCTCAAAGTGTCGGTATTCGACACGTATCGGACACCAGCACGTCCCATACACATTGGGACACGTGTCGGACATATTTCGACACCTGTTAATTTATTTTTTTTGTCCAATACATTTCAGACATGCTCCAGACACATTCCGACACGTTTTGGACACTTTCCGGACACGTTTCGATACGTTTTGGATACATTGAGTAATTTTATAATTTAAAAAAAATTATGAGTCATTTTATAAATTTTAAAAAATGTGAACTGTTTTATAATTTTAAAAATTTGAAGCCGTACCTCGCTCTTTCATTTCTGTTAATAGTTCCCACTCCCTAGGATTATCTCACAGTCAAGAGAGACTTCTTTTGTAGTAGGCAATACTTTTTTTTTACCAAATTTTTATAGGATATAAAGTCATGACTCGAGAAAGAAAAGACGAATATAGAGGTGAAATAAACGAAGGTGGTAACACAACTGATCTTTCGTAGAGTAATAATTCAATTTTTTCATCACAAATGAAAGCGATAATCCACAAATCTAGTATAAAAAGTAGTGTCCATCAATTAAAAAAATTATAAATCATAATTTTAGTTTACGTGTTCTCAATTTGTCATGTCCTTAATTTTTAAAAAATAGTGTGTTAGCATGTTAGTGTCGTGTCGTGTCCGTTCTCCGTGATGGTGTTCGTGCTTCATAGCTCACAAGGACAAACCTATTATCACCGGTTATAAGTGTCCATACCCATACGTAGCAAGAAGTGCCAGAAATAAGTGGTATGGCAGAATCTATGGACAATGCTGCCCGGAATACAACACATTAACAGCTCTTGAT
>JAOVVI020004116.1:0-18084 GCA_028571085.2 Nepenthes alata | reverse complement strand
GTAGTATAAATAGTCTAATTGTTTATTATTTTATTTGGTATATTTCTTTGTTCCTTTTTTAATTCAAAAAGGATACATGATAAATACTTCAAAAATATTAAACAATACGCAATTATTTTTTTATGCAGTAAAATAAAAGCCTATAAATAAATATTAATATTTTAACATTTATCAATATAACTGACACAACTAAATTATACGAATAATAAAATTTTCTAAAACAATTACACATTTTTCCTAAAAATAAAAAAAATATATCTGTGGTATCCAGTATTTGATCCAAAAAGAAAAAAACAAAATTATAAAAGTAATAATGATAATAATTAAGAGATTATTCGGATCATGGTTTATGTGCCCAAAACAAAATTTCTGAAGAAAAAATAATTTTACTACTATTTCAATAGTAAACTTTCTGAAAGTTAAACTATTTTTTTATTTTATTAAGAATTGATTGATCTGGTCGCATTTTAGTTTGACATAGATCCAAGCCCAATTGTCAGCGTAACAAGAGGCTTAGCAAACGGCAGGTTTAGCTCTAGCAAGGAAATTTGTTCGGCTAAATCCAAAGGTCATAGCGGCGACCAAAACGATGCCTATTAAGCGATAGGTCCAACATTATCGGCCAACTGAGAGCATAGCCATATCAACTAATCCAAAAGGCCCACGTGCAGGCAGCCAATAAAAGCGATTAGAGCATGCGCGCACAGACACCACTCACTGCCAGCTTATCACAGCAAAGCAACATCTAACATGGCGGCCCTTTTTAACGCTCCCAATAGTAGGCAAATCTGGGTGAGACATCTGTCAATCGCCTTAATGCCAAAGTTTTCTTCACAAAATATTATAAACTCCTTTACATTTCAAGGGAGAGAGAGAGTGAGGAAAGAAAGACGAAAAACAAGAGATAACAACCCACAGAAGGAGAGAGTAGAGAACAATGGCACCTTATAGGGAGAACATTGCCCAGAAGGAGAGCATTTCCCGGAAGGAAATAGCCCTAAATAGGTAAATGTTCACAAACAAGACCCAAGTGCCTGTAAAGAATCAGTCTCTCTTTCCCAACACAACTCGCCCGCACGCTTAATGAGTTCCCTTTTAGTCGGACACGACTTTAAGCTACCCTTCAGTCCTCCTCCTAGCTGCCTCAAGTGCTCAATCCTCCTCCTAATGAGCCACTATCAGCGAGTACGCTTCTAGTGAGCCGCTCCCTATCAACTGCGCATTCGCCTAATGAATTACTCTCTACAAGTGCATCCCTAATGAGTCATTTCCTATTGAATGCGTCTATAGTGAGTTGCCCTCTTAGTCGGGTGCATCTTCAAGCCGTCACTTGGTCGGGTGCACCAACAGGAGATAATCATCATCTCACATTCCTTACTCACACGTGATTCTATATTATTTTATCATTTTTCTTACATCTTTATATTTTCTTAAAAATATTTATAATTTAAACGTCTGAGGATAAATTTGGGAGTGAGTCCTACCAAACCTCTGACATCTTATTTGTAGTTTGTGGTGCGTATGTTTTAGATTAACAGTAACGGAGATCGGACTTGCTCTGATTCAACCCGTAGTGAAAGATTAAAAGGTTTTCTAATTCGTACTACAACCCAAAAATCAAAGACACATTAAGAATAAATTAGATCAAAATTAAACTATTTAATTAGTCTAATTTAACTAATTAAAAATTTTATAAGACTTGATAAACGTACACAAGTATTATGGATAAATACGATCATACAATTAGGTCCAATTAATTTTTTAAATTAGACACAATTTTATGTGAAAATATCCAATTTAGCCAAACCTGGATTATTATAAATATATATTTTATTTTAAGAAAATATTAAGTTTAAAAAAATTCAATAGATTATGTTTTTATGTTACTAATAATTTTTTATAAAAAGTGTATTCATTAAAATATATAATTAAATTATATTTTATCTTAAATATTATAATTTTTAAAATATTATACATTTCTAAATATTTTTATATAAATATAAAAATTTAAATAAATATATTAAAAATAAAAAATATCAATCCATTATCCTAAACCGCTCGATATCCTTTAGAATGGGGATTCTATTTCACGTACGGGCAAAGTAGGTCCCGATTTTTTTTATCAGAGCGGTTGGATTTCGTGCTCAGTCAAATTAGACGGTCAGATTTAACTGATGGCAAAATTCGATAACCCAGATGCATCGAAGATGGGCTTGCTTCATCCGTATACAAAGTAGGATCTCCGGGAATGTCTAATACTACATAATTTATCGATTATAAACTTTTATCGGGTTTTAAATCAAAATATTAAATATTTATCGGGTTTCAATTTGATTTCAAGTTACTGACTTCTTAACTAGCGGGTACTTAAACTGACAATATGTAAATATAAATATAAGAATATATATAAAAGAATTTTACATCATTTATAATTTTTTACTAAATTATTATTAAAAATTATAATTTATTGACTAAAATATTATTTAGGTTGATTATAATTTTAAAATTTAGTTGTTATATATTTTTAATTTGAATATAAATATTATGATATTTGGGTTGATTAATTTTGATATTATAGGAAATAAGAAATAATAAATAATGTGAAAAAATTGAAATTGGTTTAGATAACCATGCGATAGTCCCGTGACAGCCAACCTGGCGAAGCCCAATCTTTCCCTCTCCTTCGTCTCTTCGAGATTACATCAATCCAAATGCGAACGTTTTCTGAGCGTATGATCTGCAGGACGTTCTCATAGGAATCAGAGGGAGGAAGAGAAAAGGAGGAGGAGAAAACCCCAAATGGCGGCGTACAGAGCTGACGACGACTATGATTACTTGTTCAAAATGGTGCTGATCGGAGACTCAGGCGTTGGAAAGTCAAATCTTCTTTCGAGATTCACACGCAACGAGTTCAGCCTTGAATCTAAGTCCACCATCGGGGTCGAATTCGCCACCCGTAGCGTTCGCGTAGACGACAAGGTCGTCAAGGCTCAGATTTGGGACACCGCCGGCCAGGAGAGGTACTTCTTTTGTCGGTGCAATTGCTGTCTCATCTTAATCGATTCTATTCAGAAGTGTTGTGTCATCTTTTCCGTGTTCTCTGAGGAGATGTATGCAGTTGTGGGATTTTTATAAAACTAAAAATTAAAATTAAAAGATTGGATCTGTTTTAACCTTTCGTTGTCTTTGGACAACTAATGTGGTCCTTATAATCTTGATAATTTCTCATGATTTCAAACCTTTCGAGGAAAGGAATTAAGCTTTTTTTGTTTTTGGTCGGCCGCTTTTTGGGGGGGGGGCGATGTTGGTCACATATGCGAACAGTTGCAGATTTGCTTGGATTAATTGCAGATTTATGCAGTAGGGATTTTACTTATCCTCTTTTTGTAGGATATAATTTGATGGCTTAGCCTCCATGTTCGTTGGATATGCTTAGATTTTTGTGAATTCGAAGTGATTTTTGCTTGGTTTCCAACGACTTGGATTTAAACTTGTAAATCAGCACATTATGATTCATTGAGATGGGAGGATCTTCGGATGATTTAGTCAGCATTGCTTGGTTGCTGATCTGTTCTGTTTTGGTATACGAGGGTTGTACATAGTTTATATTGGCATTATGCACTAGTTAAGACGTGTTAGTTTTTCATCGATTTGGCTTGTTTGTGCAGAATATTATTATTACTGCGGAGAGACTTTCTCCATAGCTGCAGAGCTTGACAAATAGTTCAAATGATAAAGGTCACATGGCTTGATTGCTGCGGAATTTTTAAGACCATTGCCCATAGTTCGGGTGTTGCATGGCTGGGAACTAAATGTTTTGGTTCTTTGACAAAGATCATCTCTAGTGGACTTGCATTACATGTAGTGAGAGGGGTCAATGGAGATAGTGGGGAGGCAGCTTCTGGGGATAATGTCAAAATTGGAAATGGTTTTACTCTGTTCTATTCGGACATAATAGCTTCCAGAATGATGACCACCCGTTTAGGGTTGATAATCAATTTGCCACACTTTACTGAAAAGTATCATGGCTGTACTCTTATGTAACAGAAATCGGTTTAATGACACCAAAACTTGGCAAAACGTAGATCTAACATAAAAACTTGAGGCTAAACATCAAGCAACACAATAGTTGTATTACGATACTCTCTAGGGAAAATCTCACATGAGCATAGTAATTCTATCAAGCTTGCTAATCATGGAAAACAGGATTTTGGGCACTTTTCTTATGGTTTAAAGTCGAGAAACAGATCTTAAAATCTGTGTATATTCTCTAGAAGTAAATGAAGGAAAAAAGATAGAAAAGTAGAAATTTCCTAGAATCAAACGAAGGTTTCTAGGTGTCCAACAACGGGGTGGAATCGCATCACACAACTCTGAAACAAGTAAAGATGGATTACAATCCATTTTAAAGCCGTTGAGATCATCCCCTGGAAAACCAAACGGAGGAAATTAACAAGGCTCTTAAATAAGTATACAATAGTAGACTAATTGGATACCTAAAATTGGAAACTCTTCCCAACAAGGATTGAAACCCGAGTGATATTAGTGGATGACTTGAGACTGAAAAATCCCCAAAGTGCCTGTGAATGACAAATCATAAGAAAACTCAAGACAACATCATTCAGCTCCTAAGACCCTAGGAAACTGCAAAATGACCATTGTGGTTCTTCAGGAAATGGCAACTGTAAATGAAGGCACAAATTTCAAGTTTCCTTTTCTTGATCATTTAAACCTGTGCACAATTCCACTGTGCATATTGAATGCGTGATATCAGCATAGCTTGCGTGCTTGTTCAAAGATGAGATGTTTACCATACAACACCTCTTGGGTTATTAAACATATTTATGGGTCTTGAGTCTTGACAATCTTCTTTGAAGACTCTTACTTTAACATGTTCAGGAAAGATGTACATTATGATCATTATTGCTAAACTCTTGCCACATGTATCACAATAATTGCTGTTATGTTCACTAATAGCTATTTAAATTCTGCATACTCCTTGCCTACCACGCACTGCATAAGATATCCCCAATTGAAATTCAAAATAATTCTTTATGAATAGTGACACTTCATTGCATCCTGTAGACCAGGTTGCGTTCTAGTACTGCAAATGTGATAAAATGGATGATAATTGCCAGGCAATTATATAAAGAGTCTACACTGGAAATGTATGTCTTCCACTCTTCAAAAATTTCTCACCCTATAAGGACATACATGAAGTATTAAGTTGTGCTTATCAGATTAGGGGTGCTATCCATGGATGAAAATATTGTTAAAGTATTAGTATTGGTTGCAGCCGTATCGGTATCGGTTGCAACCATATTAATGTCGGACATATTGGACAATATGTATTGGTATCAGATAATTAAAAAGAAAAAAATTTAAAAATCGTAACTTGATGGGGCTGTGTTGGCTATTATGTTGCCGATACGTAAACATATCATGATATCATTGTGATATCGGAAAATATCGGTATCGAGGGATCCTAATACATATACATATCGGCCAATATTTGCATCAATGGTACTATCTTTTTACACAATCTACATACTCTAAGGCTGATGGGTCCTTAGGGTAGTGCCAAAGGTATTATCAATCTGACACCAAATAGATTTTTGTCCTACATATTTGATGTTGTTTTACTTCCGCTGCAATTTGACCTTATGCTGTTGAGAAGGTATCATGTGACCGTCAGATGCCAAAATAATTCCAATGTATGTCTTATAACTATGGATATTAGGTTATTGACTAGAAGAGTGATATAAATAATTATAGGTAGGCATATTCATTTGAGCAGATGAATGATACTATGATAGATTTATATTGCTCATGCTTATTTCTAATCCCAGTTGACCAAGTTTATCATGAAGGGAAAGTTGGATCCATTGTGCTAATGAATCTTTTTTATAATACCATGAACTTTAGAAGTCAAATTTTTGATGATATCTAGTTTTAATTGCAATTATTGTTTTTGAGGAAGTTATAGGTACAAAGGATATGAAATCTATTTGGCCGAAGCATGAGCCTCCCACACATCACTGTTCTAAGCAACTAACAACGTGTTCATTGCTCTTTAGAATTAGGCTCACCACTGAGCCAACACTCTCCCTATTGATAATTTCTCTTGCAATTGGATACTTCGAAGCAGCCATCCCTTGATGGCGCCCAAGGCCTCACTTTGGACATTTGCAACATAGTCACTGTCTCGCACCTTGACACACAGAGTACCCTTTCTCCTGTTCTCACTTGGACTCACTAACCCACTAGTGCGCAATATGCATGTTCACAGGGAACTCCCTCACATCCGAGCTCCCTAGCCCTTTTTAAAAGTAGTTCATCAAACATTAAAAAAGGCCACTGGTTTCATAACACGTCTTGGTCACTCAACCATGGTAACATGTCACAGCCAGCATGTCTCAACAAATAAAGTACATGGAAATCATGACATCAACTCTCCTGGCATGGTGTTGCCCTTTTCCAATATTAATGTGTCACAATCGTTTCTTCGGCTGGAGACATCCTGCAGTCCTCTCGCCTTGAAGGACTATTTCCTTGTGTATCGAGAAAGGTTGCATATTCTGAATGCATATTGAGAGTGGTAATCACTAGCTCCACATCGGTCCTCACAATCATGGTACAACCCTTACTGCATAGCGTCTATTTGGCCTCAGCCTTGTGGAGGCCTGATGCTGTCCATTTGACATGCCTTGTAGCGTAGCCCTATCATTCAATAACTTAACTCGACGTCATCTACTGCCCCACTTACTGTGGAATGTGGATAGAAGAGAGCTTGACACTGTGGTCCCCCAAATTGAAGATTTTGAGCCTATATAGGATTCTTATGAATAGACATCGGAAACCCCAAACTTTCACAATGACTTATCTCCATCAACCATCAAATCACTTGGACTCAATATTATCACAATTTAATGTTCTTATCTAGTCTACATTTCATGCCTTTTGCTATCATGGAGACTGGTTCAGTCACATGGGCATATTTGTTCATCCCATGTCAGTTGCCACATTGACAATGCGACGCCAACATTGATAGCATCAATGCCCTTGTGAGCATCACCGACGAAATTGTTATTAATAGTGTCAATACCACAACAAAGCTGCATATGCCAAACTCACTCATTGCTTAAGTGGCATATGCGTAAAAAGTTTCATGGCTTGCTTACATCTCGACATGCACACCATGACACATTGGTAAACAGTGAGTTTGCTCTATGCCTGAATTATGAGTCATGTAGCGTTGGAAACTACTATGGAATTTGGGGGTAAAGCTATGTATATCTGATTCTCTTCAAACCTACAATACAGGAGCCTCATTTTGCTATCATTTTGCTGTTGCTTTGTATCTTGTGATAAGTATGAACAGTAAATTTGAAGTTGAAAAAATAAGTTAAAAATAGCATCTATTGACCAAAAGATGGAGACAAGGGATTTGAAGATGGCTTGGGCGCTTGATGTATAGGCCAAATCATCTAGTGGCAAGAAAAAGTGATTTGGTTGAAGGAAGAAGCCATAGGAAAGTAAGTTTGGTGCAGAGATACCTACACCTGATATCTTTTCAAACGTTAAAAATTTCTCTATTTTGTAATGATCTTTTTGTGTCAAAACATTTCTGTGATCTAGCGCTTTGCACTTCTTAAATTTTCAGTTCCTCTTAGAATTTAGACACTTCTTATGATTTCAGGGTTTCTTCTCTCACAACCTGATAAAGTTTCAACAGAATGCAATAGCTTTTAAAATTTCAGCACTGGTTATATTTTTCATCCCCTATAACAGAGTAGAGCCTTAGAGTGAA
This sequence comes from Nepenthes alata, assembly GCA_028571085.2. Taxonomy (NCBI): domain Eukaryota; kingdom Viridiplantae; phylum Streptophyta; class Magnoliopsida; order Caryophyllales; family Nepenthaceae; genus Nepenthes; species Nepenthes alata. The sequence continues at coordinate 10,274 of JAOVVI020004116.1, read as the reverse complement.
GTAGTATATATCTATTTGACCGAACATCTACTTTCAAACAATATTGCCTTTGATCAAGCTAATGCTGGAAGAGAATTCATTGTAGCTAACTCTACTTAGTTGGATGTATGATTCTCCACATTGAAGAGTAATCTTGTTCCATATAATGAGCTTGAAGAAGCTTTGAATGCTTTTCATCCTCTAGTCCAATAAGTTGTATCCATGCAGATATCTATGTTTTAACCCCGCATATTAACATCTCCATTAAGATTCCCAACACAAGAATCAGTCAAACATAAGTAACTATCCCAGATTTTTTGTTTTAAGGAAAACTATTTTTTGCTATTATTAGGCACTTGGAGGCAGGCAAAGCATAGTTAAAGTGAAGTTGGGATGCAATGTAGAGAAAGAGCAAGTGAAAATAAAACTGTACTAGACTGGACTTACTGCTTATGATCCCTAAAGGTTGGGGAAAAAATTTATTCTGGAATAAAAGTAGTCACCATTCTCCATGGGAATCTTTCAAGTTGTCTTTGAAGGTATGGTGTTTTGATACATACCTTCTACTTTTTAAGAAAAGCAATTTTTTAGTGATTACAGAGAGTAGCTTCCTTTTCTGTGGGAATTGCATGGGTGGTAGTGTCTCCATTGCAAATGATGTTGCTAGAATATTATTTATAAAAGCAAATGATGTAGATTACCTTAATACTTTATAAATTCTGTTAAAGAGTTTTGAGGAACAGATATCTTTATACATTTTTTTTAAAATTTTAGGGTGTGTTTGGTCATCGGAAGATTAAAGGAATGGAAAATAATGATGAAAAAAATGACAATGAAAAGAAAATCATTGTCTTCAAATATTAATATTTTAATCCACATTTTTCATTGTAATTTTTCCTTTTGATTTTTTATGCCATCCAAACATAGAAACCTCTGTTCCTCCGATTTTCTTTATTCATTCCTTCAGGCTTTTATAGACTAAAATAATCCTGTAGTGATGTTTGCAGTAGGTATTTGATGGCCCACTGCATTTTTTTGTCAATCAGTCCTAAGATTTTTGTGGATGTCTCTTTAACTAATCTAAGAAATACACGCCAAGAAAAATAAAATGTGGTAAGCCTTTTAGCACTGAATAAGTTTGCATAATTCTTTATTATGTACCTAGGGGCACCTGCTTAACTAACCAAAAGTAGCCTTTTTTGCAATGCGTGTAGGCGTGCACATCAAACCTTTCCCAGACACTGTAATAAGGAGTCCCATGCATCGAGAAGCTATTTTTATAATGTTTTGTGAGTACCAGAAGGGATGGCGATTATTTGCTTTTCTTTTATGATTAATTTTTTTCCATCAAATTCTTGTGGAGAGTTCCTTTATATGCGTAAATATGTTGGCTAATTAGAGGAAGTTTTAAATCCTAGTTTGTAAAGAAATGACTAGGTAATGGATATATTCTTGTGTGATATTAACCCATATAAATTGCTACTCCAATTCTCTCCTGCCTCTATTTGCTTTGCACTTCATTTGTGTATTCTGACATGTTTGTTTTATTTCTGTCTTGGTTCTTCTATTGCTAGTCTACTGCCTATTTCCTGTGGTCCTTGCACTTCCATTGTGCGTTTATCGTTCTTCTAAATTGTGTCGAGTATTTTTACTTGTGGAACAACTCTTTTCTTTAGAAAGAGTATGTTATTCTAGATTGTGTGTTGATTTCCGAATTCAATAGTCTCAATAAACACCCTACAACAATTTGTCTTGGACGAGATCTAGAACTAGCCTCAACAGTTTGTGTAGCCATTAACCCAATTGTATTCAGAGTACTTGACCGGGTGAAGTTTGATAGATGGCACCCCTCAGTTTCACGAGATATCCCAAAATGGATTCCAAATGGTATATATGTAGGCCAACAACCCCCTATGTGAGAACCCGAAATCAAAAATATTATTTGTAGGAAGTCTAGAGTTGTTGCAACCTAAATCAAAAATATTTGTCAGACTTATCTCTGAGTTTTTGGGAGAAAGGCAAACCCAGTTTAAATCTGTTCCATAGATATTCTTTTTATATGATCCTGGATGTGCGCAGAAAAGATTTACTTTTAGAGGTCAACAAATATCTATAAAATTTCTACATTTTTCTCTTATACAAGTATTCTCATTGAACTTTGGGAAATTGTTAGTCGCCGAGGAAAGTCGATATCGGTATCGATCGTGGCTATATTGGTATTGGATATATCATACAGTATGTATTAATTTTGAATATATCAAAAAAAAACTAAAAAATATTAAGTAATAATGCTGTATAAGGTATATTGATAGATATTTTGAATGTTGGCCGATATATAGTAATATATTACCGATACGAAAATATATCGCAATATTATCGTGGTATCGGGAAGGTCCGATACTGACACATATTGCTGATATGTACATCTATTTCTAGAGTTAATTGTAAGAGGGGGTTTTTCTAACTGTAATCGCTTCTCAAGGAGTTAGGTTTTCTGAATATGCAAAAATGGGATGGACACAATTGCATCATTCTTTCAATTTTATATCAGTATGCATTTAAAGATGCCTATTTATTCTCTTTTTATATCCATTTCCTATTATACGTTCCCTTTTTCAATTTTAAGATGTTCATGATTTGTGTCCAGTTGTTTATCTAGTATATTAACTACATGCACTCTGCCCATTTGGCCCTCATCTTGGACAAGAAAATAAAGAATAATGCTGACAAAAAGAGTGACTTCTTGCCTCCCTTGCAATCTTGAAAAAAATAATAATAAATATAATAAATGAAAAAGTTAGGTAGCATATATAATAACTTAATACTGTACGCAAGTTGTGGAAGCAGTCTTTTGTGTAATGTAAAATAAGACTATAATATATTCAAAATATGGATGAAAATATCAGTATAGGTTACAATTATGTTAGTATCTGACATATTAGATAATACGTATTGATATTAGATATATTGTAAAAAAACTTTTGAGATTGGTTAGCTGATATGGAAATATTAGCCGATATATTAGCTAAATATCAAACATATTGTTCAATATTTTAAATATCTGTAAATATATTGGCCAAATATCAAGTACATCATCTGATATTTTAAATATCAGCTAATATATCTCAATATATCACCAATATGGCAATATATCACGATATTATCATAATATAGGGTGCCTGATGCTGATACATATTGACAGATATTTTCATCTATGATTCAAATTTTGCTACCGTTGAATAAGCGATTATTAATTGTTGTTTTCTTGTTCTTAGATACCGAGCTATCACCAGCGCATACTACCGAGGCGCTGTCGGTGCTCTTCTCGTCTATGATGTCACCCGACACGTGACATTCGAGAACGTTGAGCGATGGTTAAAGGAGCTTCGGGATCACACCGACTCCAACATTGTAATAATGCTTGTGGGAAACAAGGCGGACTTGCGGCACTTGCGTGCAGTTTCAACTGAAGATGCTACGGCTTTCGCGGAAAGGGAGGGCACCTTCTTCATGGAGACATCCGCCCTCGAGTCGCTGAACGTCGAGAACGCTTTCACCGAGGTGCTCACGCAGATATATCACATTGCTAGCCGGAAGGTGCTCGATGTCGGTGATGACTCAGCAGTGTTGCCAAAGGGGCAGACTATTAATGTCGGAACCAAGGACGATGTTTCTGCTGTGAAGAAAGTCGGTTGCTGTTCTGCCTGATCGAAAACCGGATAAAGGTGGGGATTACAGCCTCTCTTTTTATAAAGCGATGCTAGAGGGATATCCTTAATGGTGTGGTTTCTCCTTCATCTATATGTGCTAACGGGCTCACATGAAATAGATACGTGGGCCCTGAATCATTTTTCCCTTTTACTAGTGTAGAATTATTTGAATTTTTTTTTTTTAATTGAAGGCTTATGGTTTCTAAATAGGTGCCATAATGCAATAATAGAATTGCTGGATGGATGACAAATCATATGTGGGTGTCATAGAAGTCTCTCCAAATCATTTCTCTTTTTTATAGGAGCATAAATGAGTTTTCTTTTGTGAAAATGACTCATAGTTTCATGCAATGATGATGGAATTGCTGTTATATGGCTTGGTGATCAGGAGTTAAGAGCAGTGAAAATGATTTTTTATGTAATTCAAGATAAGAAAGTGTACTACAGGCACAAATTGATCCAATTGTTTTGAGAATCCTCCACATAGCCAGAATTTTACCCATCCAAGCTATCTAATTACTCATGTTTCTTTCATTATCGATGCAGTAACATCTTGTAATGCTCAAGTTCTCATCGGAACGAACCAGATGGTCGGTGTGAAGGGATCCACGACACCGTGTGATCAGTCTACGCTCGACTGATCTTGAACGGTATGTTTCGAGCTATTCATCCTGCATCATATCTTTGATTCTGTACTGATAGTTTGGCTTCTATAGTTATTGATTTATGATTTATACTTTGGGGACTGCCATAGTTTTGTATTGTTTGTCTCCTGTAGATGAGATATGTGATTAAATTATTGGTTTTAGCCTTACCATATAGTCTCTATTTCAGTAACAAATCTATGATAAATAAAATAACGATAATTCGTACTAAAAAATACAGAGAGTTACCCGGTATATGGTTTCTATTGAAGGTATGTATCCGAAATTTAACTGAAACTTATGAATTGGGACGAATTTTTTTTTACCCAAAAAAAAATATATATACAAAAAAGAATGCTTGGTGTGTTCCGATAGAGAGTCGTTTAGGATAGAGAGTCGTCTAGGGTTAGGAAGTGTCATTTGAGTGCTCGGTTGCTGAATTAGAGAGGTTTTTACTGCTTTCTTTTCTCTCTAACGCTTTCGAAAAGATCATCTCGATGCATCGAAGCAGATGGAAGAAATGGAAGTTTAGGTCTCTTTCTGTGTGGAAGATTCGGGATGGCAATTTTTTCCCACCGGTAAACCCTAGAAGATTTGGGGTGGTATTAGTTTGCTCTATCTAGATCGGATCAAAATCGAATTTGAACTAAATATGGATTAGGTTTATAGGAAAATTTATTACCAATAAATCAGGTTGGACTAGATAACACCTAGGTTAAAGACTTAATAATGCCCGTCTATAAGCCAAAATGAGTTGGTTTTAGGTGATTTATAATCATTTTTTATTTTTATTTAAAAATTTATATTTATATAAAAATATCTATAATATATAATTGATGCGACTTAAGATTCAGAATCTAAGAAAACTTAATTGATATTAAGACTGTGAATAAATGACAGATTAATCATAGAAATTCTGAATTTACATATCACAATTTGATTGATACGAATGTTCAAAGAAAGTTAAATTTTTTTTCTTTTTACTCGAATCATCTTTTTTCTTCCCCTTTTTTTATGAAAGAGAATCCTCTCCAAAAAAAAAGGTTCCCCTTCAAAAGATATCAGGATCTTCCTTTTATACGTGTCTCTTCTCCTGTCCTTCATGATTTGATCATTCAGGTAAAGTAAGTTGGTTCTGATCTGTTGCTGTCGTTGTTATCCGTTTCGATCGATTTGATCTGTCGCTGCCAGTTTGACCCATTATTGCCGGTTCGATCCGTTGCAGACAGTTACAACTGGTTGCCAAGAACAGTTCTCTTCACGTGTCAATAAGATTGTAGTAGTTTTTTAGATCTCAAATAACTTCATAACCCAATTGGCCTTCTTTAATGGGCCGTTAAAATCAATCCATATGTTATCGTACCATCAACATTATTTTTATGAATTATTTTACTAATAATCAAATTGAACTAATTTTAGGGCTAAATTTTTAAATTATTTTAAAAATATTACTTGAGATTAACAATAACAACCTTTTTTTACATGAGAAAAATCTCAGGCACATTTTTACGGAGAAATTGAAATGAAATCTTTCGATAAGTTCAACACCGTTTAAAGTAGTCAAATACTCGAAGTAAATGCAGATGAACACCAACTAGGTAATCATATAGGGGCAACAAATTTCAAAGTGAATGGGCACACGAGATTTTCAAAGAGTAAATGAGTAGCGATTAGGTAATTAGTATCTGAGATGGAGTGACGAGATTTTAAATGACAGATGAGCGACAGTTAGGTAAATGAAAGGCTGACGAGATTTCAAAATGAAACGATACGAGATTTCAAAGGGTATGTATGTAAGCCACCTTTGATTACAATGAATTATTTCAATGAAATGAAAATTTTTTTAGGAATGTATATTCATTGGCTATAATAAATAAAAATACCAATAAAGACATAATATTTTTTTATTTCCTAATTTGAAAAAAAATATTTATTCTTTTAGAAATTTTATTTTATTTTTTAACAAAGTAACTAAAAAGTAAAATCACTATTTTACTAATAATAAAATAGAAATAAATTTTTTTTCCCACTACTCAAACATATTATACTTATTTATTTTTGCTAACTTTGTATTTAAGCAATATCAAATTTTATTTAATTTCTGATAATAACGCCTAAGTTTTTTATAGTACTTTTTAGATTACATTTATGAATTTATTCTTTCAACACTTGTCTTTTAATGATATTAGTCTGAAAATTTATTATCTATTTTTTTATTGAGAAATAAAATAATTTCTCGATGAAAAAATTATTATATTTTTATTATTAAAAAAATAGTTGTGATTTTGTATAAATGACCTCGTACGATCTTTATTTATTTGTCATAACCTTGCCCATTCTACATTGGTTTAACAACTATAGGAGTAATTTATAACCTCTGTTCTAATAAGATAAATCATTACTTATCTTAGCAATTCATGTCATGACCTCGAAACAAGAATAAGATTAATAGTGTTATACATATTTATCCAATATCAATTCACGATATTGTATCAAAATGTAATATAAATTCAAATAATATATGCTATGCATTAGAATACAGTTAGTATTTAAAGGTTGACCCTACACTAATTCTAAGTGTCGCTACATTTTTTTTAATTATTTAATTTTTCATCCAAATATAATTATTTTCAGTAATTCATCTAATTAAATCAGTTTTTAATGTTATAAGCCACAAATTGGAGAATAGCTGCTATAGGTTATACAAATGTGTATTCACTTCATCAATGTTTGTTTCGGTGGATTAATCTCATTTGAGGCCGGTAATCCTTTATATTTAGATTTTTCTTCTTCTTTTTATTTCTCTTTATAGTGTCAAGTGATTTTTGCTCAAACTTTAAATAATGTCATAGATGGCAAAATGCTCGAGCTTGATAATACTTAGCAAACACTCGAGCAATCGATTGACAATAAATAAGCACTTGACTCGTACTCAAGCAACAAGTTAGATTTATATAGACCAAATGTATTCTTTTTTTTAGAATTTCATTCAAATATTTAAAATTACTCACATTTTTGAATAATAATGTATTGAATTGCAAAAATAAATTTAAATAATCAATCACATATAATATGATATAAAACTTTGTTGTTATTATATGTAGCATTAAATTATGTATAACACACGTCTAATGGAGCCTTCTCATTTTTATCCTCATTTCTATAGTAGATTAGTATTATCTACTAGAAATAAAATGGAGCCATATTTGAACTCTTAATTTCGTTATTCTATTGTCTCACTTGAAAATTTGTGTATAGATCATTTGTTATTTAGTACTTTGAAATCTCTAAGCCAAATGGGCTCAACATGCAACAAATAACAAACTCTCAAAATATAGACAGTCAATAAGGTATTCTCACTAAAGGTAGCCTTGATAGTAAGTATGATAGAGTCTTTCACCCTCACTTTAATGATTGAGCTTTCTTTCACTATAGAGTTTTTAACCCTTCTTCTATTAATTAGAGTCTCAATGTGCCTCTTCTAAGAAGAGTTGCATGCATCATGGTATTGTAGTCATTACGATTAGGCTTAATGTGATTTAGCTTGTGCTGGATAGTAAACAAAAGCTCTCAACTTAGCTTAACCCATTGAAATAGTTGGGATAAGTAATTTTTAAATGACTTAAGACCACCTATTTATAGTAGGTTGACATGAGCAAATATATGTCTGAATTGACACACAAATTAGTAGAATAGATAAATTTTTATTATTAAATCATTAGCATGTGCTGAATTGCCAACATATCTAGTAAAATTAACATGCTTTGAAAGTCTAAACCATACACTGAGGTATCAGAAATACACTAATGAGTGTACAAGACCGCCCCAAAGATGTTAAATATTGGTTGCTGGGACCCAAAATGAATGATGACCATGAGGTAACGGAGTGTCCCAATGATGTCACACTGTTGAAAGTCATGCCTTATTTTAAAAGGTTAGGGTGCCACTGTTAGGACTTGTGGCGCCTCGAATCTAAGTGAATGTTTACGAGGTAGCTTGCTTTTCTGATCAAACGTACCCATGCAAGTATTTGTTTAGAAAAAAGTATTGATCCGAATGACATCTTCCTTCCCTAATACTAACCCATCAATGGGCTCACAAATGAGCACCAAAGGACCGAAGACAAAGGCAAGCATCGGCACCACCATCAGGGTGATGGCTAAAACCAAAGAAGCAGACTACAACATAAGCAATGTCGACATCTAACCAACGGAAATGTCTGTACATCTAGTCATTCAACTACCATTGCTGTATACGAAACAACCCTTATAAAGGACAAATGCTGATTGGTTGGATCCACATGGCTAAGCTAAGACCACATTATTTTCAGAAATTTAAAAATTTTTAAATTCCAGAAAATAAACTACCCTTTTCAAACTAGAAAGTTGCTTCTAGAGATTTTTCACTTCACTATTGTTTATTAATACACATTGATAGAAATTTTTACTTGAAAATTTTGGTCTCATTTAAGTGGTTTATTTTTATTATTTTTTACAATATGATTAGATATTTTTAAAAATAACTACAATATAAATTTTTAACTTAACATTTTTATCATTAAAATTTTATTCAATGGTAAGGATTAAAAATACATTTGGTGCATTTTTTTTAAAAAAATATATCCCTCAGTGCCCCAATGGCCATCATCAATATCGAATTTAATACTATATTCATTATTTATTTTTACTCTATAGATTCTTTCATTTGAAAAGAACATGCAAGCCCCATTCTTTTGTTATCATGTGCCCAAGAGTATGAAAAATTGGGAAAATATATAAATATTTTGAATTTTTAAATTCTATTTTTAGGTTTTTGTTTTCAAAGTTTTATCCATAAATTTATTTTAGTTGTAGTTTTATTTTACAAAAGAAAAAATTGGATTAAATACTAAAATAAACCTTAATTTTAAATTTTATTATTTTTAATTTTTAAAAATATCATATATACGTTATCATCCATCTAAAAATATAATTAATTTAACCTTTTTTTTAATATGTATTAGGATATTAGAAAATTATTATTTCTAAATTAGATTATTGATATATATAAATTTAAAAAATTTATATATATTAGAATATATATAATATATCTCTTGAATTAAAGGATTGACATCTTCTAATTTAAAATATTTATAATAATAATAATAATTTTAATTTTTTTTAATAGAAGCTACACTTTCTATAAAAGGATGACTCATTATATAGTTACACATACATATACATAAATATAAACATTATTTTTTATCTCAATTTTTATATTTATATATGGCATCATAGTCAGATTTATCAATCATACTTAGATCTGTATTATTCATCTAAATTATGTCAATTTTATCATTCTTATGACTCAATATCATTACAAACCATTGCTCACCGCTCATACTTCTTCAGGTACAGTGTCATTGTAAGTCCGTCATCTCAAGTTTTTGGTTATAATAATCGCTCTGCCTCATCTATTGTTTGGTATCATTCCAAAGTTTGTTACTCCATATTTTTTTCAGTGCAACACTCTAATTTATTATAACAATCATAATATTATACAGGTTATTTTTAATAATTTACTTCATAAATATATTAAATTTATTGAGATTAATTATCATTTTGTGTAATATCACTTCAAAGAGAAAATTCTTTTTCTCTTTTTGATTTTTATGACTAATCAATTGATTGATAATTTTACAAGATCTCACCTATCTATTCGCCATGTTGATGTGATTTTCAAACTCAAGTTGATATTTTTAATGCCAACTTGAGTTTGAGAAAATATATTTAAATATTAGGATATTATCATTTTTAAACTAGAGGATTAATATCCTCCAATTTAAGATATTTATATATATATTAGAATATATATAATATATTTTCTAAGTTAAAGAATTGACCTTTTTTAATTTAGAATATTTATATAATTACTATTATTATAATTTTTTTAAATTTAGACT
>JAOVVI020004115.1:0-18085 GCA_028571085.2 Nepenthes alata | reverse complement strand
TCTAATTATGCATGGAAAATATATTTTGGTCTTATAATTAATTTTGTGGAAAACGTCAATTTTATCTAATGATCTTACGAAGGTTAAACCTTCATGTTCATCATTAAGCTTAATAATTACCCTATTTATCTGTAGTTTAAAAATAATATTAAGAAATATCTCTTTAGATAGAGTTGATTGAAAGTCAAATACATAGAAAATTAATTTTCTTGGAAATTCTGAAATGGAGATTTCAAAAGATAAAAGGGTAAAAAATAAATAGCTTTCAACTAGATATCCTAGAAAATAATAATAATAATAATAATAATATTATTATTATTAGAAGAACTACATGGTCCTATTATCAATACCATTAACTCTTCTTGTCCTTTCTTATAACGGCTCTATTCGATACCAAGGTCAGATTTGATGGCTCAAATTGAAAAAAAAATGCTGCTTTCTCCATGGTTTAATGAGAACTTGTGATGTGCTGCGATTTCTAAACACATTAAGAAAATATTTATATTGTATTATTTATTCTAATATCATCCATAGGCTGATATATGTTATGATGTGTGCTCATTCAGACGCATACTATATAGTTGGTTTGGTCAGTAAATTTCAATCGAGCTCGTAATTTTTGTATAAAAAAATAATTAACAGACACTTAATATATTTTTAAAAGTATTATATATTATATATTTTGTTATCGGAGTCGTTTTTGCAATTAATGGATTATAATAGCTCCAATGATACTTGAAATCATGAAAAAATTTATACGATAATACCCAAATGATAATAGGTATCGTATAAAAATTAAATACATAAATATACGATATTATTATATCGAATATATAATTATACATTGAGATGTGACCCCAAAATATATTTCTACAACCCCCATGGTTGTGTCCCTTTGTCTAAGCCTATAGCAAGAGATATTTTTTATGGCACATATAAAAAGTCTAAGGCTACATAGATTAGAATTTTATAATTTATTTTTAGATAATTATAAAATTATTCATCAATTATTTATAAATTTATTATATAATAATACAAAAGTATCAGATAAGTTTAGGTTGGCTCAGTTACACGGGTAATCGTCGGTAGCGCTTAGTTGATGACCAAAGAAGAGATATTATATCTCTTATTATTTGCGGATCAAGTAAGATTGGTAGAAATAGTTAGTGTCTGCCTTAATATGAGTTAATATGAGGTCTAAGGTTATGCATGAATTTTTCACAATTTATATAGCTTATACTAAGTTAGTGATTTTATATTATTTATTCATCTAAAAATGACAAGCAAAATAAAAACTTAGGTTAGGTGATTAAGTAACAATTAGGCTAAAATTTGTATGGCATTTAGAGTAGCAGAATGGGATGAAGATGACATGAGGATTGATATTCGTAGCCTCCAATATTGAGCCTATGCTTCAATTATTTAAATGTATATAATTATTATTGATGCGTCCCTGGATTCGAACTTCGAACAGATTCCGATTATCCTTTTGTCGCGGCTCCGGCTCCGTTCCCTGAGTTGGATCCTGCACACCACTAAGCAGATCAAAAGGTCAGTGTGTCGATGAGATGTAATCCCACTAAAAAACTCCGATGCTCAAGTCAGTAAAGCAATCTTAAAAGAAAGAAACTGGAATGCGTGATAGCAATGCAAGAAAGGAAAAGAAAGTTTGTTCAAGAAGTAAGAGAGACGCGAGACATTTCTTATATCTGGAAGGTGGAAAGGCAGGGAACAGCCGTAAGTGCTCGTTTGTTGCCTTATAGATTGTTTGTGTTTTAGTTCATAGTTCTGAGAGCTTGGCTGCTGAGAGAGAGCTTATTTCTCAGAACCCTTAGGATTTATCGGTCTCAATGAAAGCGTAAAGGTGAGCATCTTCTGACGATGATCATAGGATTTGTTTTTATGGTTGAGAGGGTGATCATCCTTATTTGGAATGAGTGATCCCCTCTGTCCACCTTGGCAGACCTGCCTTCTGGGGCGGATGCATGTTGCCAAGGTGGATGGGATCGTTTCCTTGTGAAAGCGTAACAGTATATGACCGTTGGACTACCTTGGCAGGCAATAAATTGAGAAGATCTGACGTATTCCTTATTTGAATGGCGTCAATCTTGTCAATATCATTTAGGGTGTAAATTGAGATCGTGGAAGACGCTAGAAAAGCTGTGGTTGGCCGTCTGGTAAGTCGTGGGCCCAAATGGGCCAGGCCCGTTACTGTATGAAGCTTCTGTAAGCCCATTGTGTAGAGCGCGGACGGTCAACGTCTGAGTTGACCGTCTGCGTGTTGGTCACCTTCGTTTAGAACGAAGGGAGAGTAGCTGGCGATCAACTGATGGGCTATGGGCCAAAATAAAATATGCCCATAACTGTAGGAAAGTCTCTAAAGACCCAATCGAGCTGCACATGGGCGGTCAACGTCGAGTTGACCGTCTGCGAGTAAGTTGGTCGTCAAGATGGTCAACGCCAATATTGACCGTCCTGAGCTTTTCAGTTTCTAGACCCGCCTTATTGTCGGATCGTTGACTGATCTTCTTGGACTTTCGTTAATATTTTTTTAGGTCTGTCCATTATTAGTGTACCAATCAATTATATATCTTAATAAATAATAAAACCCATTTACACTTTATTAAAATATAATATGTATTTTTGTAAATAAATATTTCGAAGGGAAAGTTACTCGATTGAAGAGGAAAAAATAAAATATAATATAAAAAATCTTAACGTATCTCTAACGTTCGATTATAAAGAAAGAGTAAAAAAAGAGGAATGGGAAGACGGAAAAAGGAAGAGAGGAGCCGCCGGGCCAAACAGCGGGCAAGTTTAGGGTTTTAACTTGTTTATAAGGAAGAATTGATCACCGTTGGATTAACTTTAAATTTATGGTGATTTTTTTAATAAAATTTAAAAGCAAATATATATATATAAAATTAATGGCCATGTCCGTTCAATCGAGTCTAGTGGACGCTATGCTGCGGCACTAGCACAGGCGCTATATCATGTCAGTACGACCACAGTCTCCCTGTAGCCAGCAGGAAGTGGTATTTATTGGAAATTTCTTTTTAAAAAATTAGAATAAATATAAAAAATATTTTTATTTTTTATTTTATTTCCTTATGATATTGTCATATAATTTTATTTTGGTATTGTTCGTATGCTATGTAAGCTTGTTTGCTAACGTGATATATTTATATTTATATTATTATTATTATTATTATTATTATGTAAAAATGACATGATATAGGCCCCTAAAATACATAATTTGGATTTTTTATAATATTGAAAATTTATTGAGATCATCCATTCTCAATATGACATAATAACATCAATTTAGCTTCTAATTTTACTAACATAATTTTTGTTATAAAATACATTTGGGAACAAAATTGAAAAATAAAAAAATGACATGACATAGCAAAAAAGAATATAGAAAAAACTTAGAGAACTTTTTTGATATTTTCTTTAATTTCTCATGAAAATCAATGAATTGGAATGATAGTAGAAAAAATAATGCTAGGAGGTAAAAGGTCTTTAATGGAGTGTTTTCTTTTTCTCATTTTCAAAACTATTTTCTTATTTCTGATAAATCTATAATTTATATCATCTTACTTTGGAAATATTTTTTTTTTATTTTAACAGAAATAAGTTTTAAAAAATATAGAAATTTCATCTACTTTTCGAAAATCTTCAATTGTTTTGTACTTATATAAGTATTTGTTTAAAAAATGTTTCATATGCAATTCTTTGATTTAAAAATATAAGGCCCATAAGAAGGATTTGGGGGAGCTTTATTTTTTTATAGAAATGAGCATACTTATTCTTATATTTTAATTATTTATTTTTAAATAAATAATTATAATTTAACTAATTAAAAATTTTTTAAAAAATCAGTTATGATTAACTATTTTAAAATAGTTAAATTATAATAATATATTTAAAGATGAACTATCTAGATGTAAAGAATAGAAAATCTCATGTCTTTTGAGAAATGGAACCCCCCTCAATCCCCATAAGAACCAAAAAGTTGCTTTTTCAACTATTAGATTAGCTAAACCTATTAACAATTTAATTAAAATAATATATATATATAATCTGGATATATATATAAATTGATTTATCAATCATTAAGATAAAAAATATCAGTTTAAAGTATAAATGGACGAACTAAAAATTGCTGATTACCACTGCCAATGTTAAAATAGTAATTTTTAATAATTGTCAGAGCAACTTTGACCCTTGACTACTGACATCTCAAAAATCATTTTCCTCGATACAACTTCTTAGTACAGCAGTAGCAGTAGTAACAATGTTAATGTTTCGGCTCTCTTCTTCTCATTCATCTTGGCAATTCAAACAAAAAAATAAAGGTGAATGGAGATTTAGTATTTAAGAGAAGGAAGAGTAAGAGACGTCGGGGTAAGTTATATTTTCCCTGTCAATCTTCTCCATAATTTCGATGCCTAAACGCAGAGATGTTGAAGAAACAAAAAAATGGTTACGTGTAATTGTTAGGAATCGGCTGATAGTTTTGATAAACCAAGAGGGAAGAATAAAGGGCGTCAATACATAGAAGGCACACAATAAAATAAGATATAAGTAATTTATGTGAAAACCTTCTTCTCAATAAGATGAAAAAATTACGGGATGACGTGTCCGAAAAATTTTATTATGTAAAATTGATTACACAAATTTTAAATATAATAATATTAGAACTCGACTTCTTATATTAGATGGACCCGATCAACAATGAGTGTGGGGTGAGGGAGTAAATACACAACTAGCAAATTATTCTTTGTACTTTGAGAACAACACGTCCGAGATTGGTGGTGACTGAAAGCTTCAAATCTTCATTTTCACCTTCTTCTCTCTCTCTTTCTATCTTTTCTCACTGGTGGCGCTCACTGACTGGTTTTACGAGTGTTCTTTTTCACTCACTTATTCTAACCCTAAAACGCATTAGCATGTTTTATAATATGTGCCATGCTTGGGCACTTTTAGGCTTGACGCTCGGGTGTCCTTCGGCATCATTGCCCGATCGCTCCTCGGACTCGACAGTCGATTGCCCATCAGATTCAGTATTACCGGTCACCTTTATACATCTTTGTTCGCTCGTCCTTTAGACTCAGCGCTCGGTCCTCGAGTTCGTATGTCCCTATGGCTTGCCGCGCGCATGAACATCTCAATGCTCCATCTCAATATTAAATCCACGTGTGCTAGTTCGAATTGTCGAACGACTATCAAATCGGTTATAAACTCACATAGGAGTGACCCATAATTCAATAGTAATTAGATGGGGGGAATGTATTTGATTTCCAATTATGGCTACTGAGGTCACGGAGAAGAAGAGGGGCATGCTTGCTAAATTTGGATTTTTTTTAAAAAAATTAAATTTTATAATATTGATTATATCCATATAAATATTCAATGCATATTATTATCATAGTAAGTTATTATTATTATTTTTCTAAGGTATTAAAATATTTACTAATTAATGGTAAAAAATTATAAAATTATCATTATGATATTTCCGTAAATCTAATATATCTGATCTTAATAAAAAATCAACTTAAATTTATCTATAATTAATAGCACATTAATTATTCTTATCAATAACATTCTTAGATTGAGAGTGTGATAAATTTAATTTAAAACATCGGAGTGTTATACAGCCAGTAGTAGACGTATCTCCTCTTCAATTTCTTTGATGGAAAGTAACGAAGGTGGTAACAAATCTTTAAAAAAATTTCGCTGGTTGAATAAAAATGGCAAAGAATTATACTCGTTTGTGCCTCCACATCCCAATGCATAAGTATCTCAACTCATTTAATCTGACTCTGATCTTCTTGACTGAAAACCTTATCGTTATACAAAATCTTCCGGCTAGCCTCTGGGATTAGGTAGCCGTGAAATGATCAATGATGATAGCATCTGCTACTCATTGGATGTGTATAGTGTCACTTCACTGGTATACCCAATCAGATTAATTAGTTAATCAAATTTGATACATTTTGGCCAGTAAATCTTAATGTCGGCTTGATGCCCAACTTCCTCCACTAAAAATGTATATGATTTGATGATATTAATATAAAATAAAATTGAATTCATAGTTTTATTATATGGTAAATGTAATCTATCAGGTACTTTATACATCACAATCTAATTACTAAAATATATATAAAGGTCAACTCTATGGATTCCTGTGAGAATTGTTCTGTTCTATTAAAAAGTTCAGTTGAATTCACGGATGGTGGAATTTAGAATATGAAAGCCATTGTAGTCGTGTTTTTAGATCGTAGAAATAATGTTTTTATATAGCTTAAAATCTCTAATTGATTACGGAAATACATTACCGGCTCAATCACTCCCCTGGATATTGATCGTCCTGTCGAAAGTCCAATTCTTGCAGCTTTAACGTGGCAGACAATCGTCGTCCTTTTCTTGCAGTGATACTATTGGGATTGAAGGCAGAGTACCTCTGCGGAGGATCCGCGGCCTGACAATTGCGCCATCACACGCCCTTCTTTTGAAGAAACTTCGAAGCACTCGTTTTCGCGGTTCGCATCCATGATTCGCTGGCGTCGGAGGTCTAACAGGTCTGCTCTTGTTTTCCCTCAAGTACAGCAATCTCTGATATATTGAACTGATGGAGAATTCGCTGTTCTTGTTGTCGGACTTTCAGGGTTACAGATGATAGTCAACTTGAAAATTCCTTGTCGTCCTTTTCCATTCTTGAGCCTGCACCCAAGGAAATACCACCACCGGACGACCATAAGGAACTGAAGCAATCAATAATAGTGGATCCTCGTGGAACTGTAGCACGAAGATGGAACATAATATTCTTCACAGTCAGCATGATAGCTCTCTTCGTTGACCCTAACTTCTTCTTCTTGCTCCATGCGCGGCAAGAGATGTGCATCGAGATCGGACTAACACTCAAAATAGTCCTAACAATGATACGATCCGTGGTGGATTTGTTTTATGTAATCCATATCTTTCTCCGATTTCGAACAGCTTACGTTGCTCCATCGTCTCTAGTAATCGGAAGGGGAGATCTCGTGATTAACCCTTGGAAGATCGCGTTAAGGTACCTCAGATTTGGATTCTGGATCGACCTAACGGCTGCCCTTCCTCTTCCTCAGGTGCTTTATCTTGATTTCTTTCTTCAATCTTTAATTAGAGTTATATTACAGCAAAAATGGAGTATATGTCTCTGCTATTCTGCTTCCAGTCCTTCCAATTTTATCCTAGTGCCTCGCTTTGTCTATGATCCAGTTTCGGCAAACCTTGTTTTTGGAGCTCCTTCTCAACAATTTCTACCTTTATTTTATCCCCAAGCTTGTTTGCTTCCGAAGATCACTGCTGAGATTTTTGTTCCATTGAATCTCTTAACTTCTTTTAGAATTCATTTTTTGCTTTTTTCTGAATCGTGTTAGACTTTTGGGATTCATCTGAAGATATGAAAAGGGAATTATTTACCACTTGTTAAGGCAAAAACCATTCGAATATAACAATCCCAGAAGAAATGAAAGTGATCGACAGTATAATCAACAGTACAAGGATATTATACAGAATAGGGAAGAGAAAAGATCATTCTGAATTTATGTAGTTCTGCCTACAAGAAGCGTACACAATTACTAGTTTCTATGGTTTCAGAACAGCAATGAAGTGCAGTGGAGTCACATTGGTCGATTAGTGACTATCTGTTGATTAACTGAGCCAAAGATTAAGCCAAAGGAAAACATCCTTAGTCGGTAATGTAGCTGTTTGCATATTCAAGGCAAAAACTTAGCACCATTTTTCTTTAACTTTGGAGCCTAAAATGCTGTGTTAACTGAACTCCTAAAGGCCTTTTCTTATTCTTCATCTTCTCACATGTTCATGTCGCTTGTTATTGAGTTCTCTTGTCAGTTGATGTTTTGTTCTCTCATGGATATTATAAGATGAAATTATTGTAGCAATCAACATATTCTTTTAATCCATAAACTTTTCAGGTATTATTCTGGGGAATCTTGCCAAACCTCAAAGGTTCGATGGCCGCCAACTTCAAGACCTGTCTAATATTGACCATCCTTGTGCAGATGCTCCTCCGATTCTGTCTGGCATATCCCCTCTCACTATGGCTCGCCAAGGCTTCTGGGATCATTACTGAAAAAGCCTGGGTGGGCGCTGCCTATAATCTTATGTTCTACTTACTAGCAAGCATTGTAAGCCAACACTACCATTTGCCAAACTAATTTAATATTGCAAAACTCAAAGCAATGCTAGCAAACAACAGCTAAGCTTCCTTAGGCTTTTCCCCCTAACTTAGAACTGAAGGAAATTGTTTCTTTTCCTATTAGTAAACCAGATCAGGTGCTTACTAGCTGAATTCACGATCCTCACATCTCAATGCCAGAAGGTATTGCTCAATTGAGGCATAAATATACTTTGAGATCCATTCTTCTTTGTTGTTTTGAGTTGCCAGGTTTCAGGAGGTTGTTGGTACATATTGTCGATAGAGCGACAAGAAGAATGCTGGAGAAGTGTGTGTAAGGAAGAAAGCTCGAGCTGTATGTACACATACTTTGATTGCAGTTCCATAGAGCAACCGAGCAGGGTTTCCTGGATCCAGTCGAGCAATCTCACAAATTATTGTGATCCAAATAATAATTTCTACCAGTATGGCATTTATATCTATATAATAACAGATAATATATCTTCAGGAGGTTTCCTCAACAAGTACTTCTATTGTCTTTGGTGGGGAATAAGAAATTTAAGGTAAAAGCACTGGCTTAACATTTTTTCCCTACTTGTACACCACCTTGTTTAGTACCGTTTGTTTTTTTTGCAGTTTATTTTCAGTAAGTCATGTTTATTTGAGCTTCTTTGCTCTCACGTTCTCAGAACTTATCCTCTATATTTCTCCTGTTTTATCACTTCATTCCTGCCGTTGGGTCGCATTTCAACCACTAATTATAGAGATATGCTATACATGCATTACTTTCCAAGTAATTTTGTTAAAATCCATTCATCGGAAGATACAACATATGCTTACGTTTTGGGAAGTTTACAAGAGAACACACATAACACTCATGGAGCATATATAAAAGGCTTATCAGAATCTAAAATAATCAAGCCTCTTGACGCTCTCATTGACGCAGCCAAACAATTTTTTTAGCTCAGTAGCTTACTTGAGTTCAGCAGCTCTTTAGCAATACTCTTATCTACATTCATCTGTTGTGCAGTTCTCAAGGGCAAAACCTGGCCCCGAGCATTGACTTGTCAGAAAACATGTTTTCATATCTCGTTGGATTTATTGGGCTCATCTTGTTTGCATTTTTCGTAGGCAATATGCAGGTAGATACATCTAAAAGCCCGTCTAGTTCCCTTTGCTATTTTAATAGGGAAATTTTTTTTACCACCTGCTTTTGCTGTTAGAAATACGTTCAATCTGCAAACCAGCGGCTAGAGGAGTGGAGGATTAAGAGAACTGATTTGGAGCAATGGATGCACCATAGACAGCTGCCCAAAGAACTAAGGCAGAGTGTCCTCAGGTACCACAAGTACAAGGGAGTAGCGACACAAGGAGTAGATGAAGAAGCTATTCTCAAAGAACTCCCCAGAAATCTTCAGAGACAAACTAAACAATATCTTTGCCTCAATCTAGTTCGACAAGTAAGATGCATTTGGGTTTGGCAATAAACTCGATAGTTTTCAAAGAAAATGCATAGATAATGTAACATGATGTCCCGTAGTGGATAGTTTTAGAGCTTGAGTTCATTTTATAAGGTTTTGAGTGGGATCGGCAGAAGCGGTAATAACAAGAGCTCTTTTCTTTTCAAGCGTGGGGTCTCTAATAGCCACAAGCATGTTAGTGACCCCAAAAGATTTCTTTCTTACCCAGACTTGAAAAACAAAGAGCTAATATTGCTGGAAGAGACCGCTTGGTGATTGATAAATTGAAATCGATCTCCTCACGCATCTGATCTGATGTGAAAATAGAAAAAGGAATTATGTTATACATTTTTAGATTTCAATGTTCAGAAAAAAGCAGCGTTTTTAGTCTGAGATTTTGAGTTGAGTGAAGATTAAAATGCAGGTTCCACTGTTTGACAAATTGGATGACCGGACACTCGATGCAATATGCGAGAGGCTGAGGCCTGCTATCTACACCCGAGGCATGCACCTGGTGCATGAGGAGGACCAAGTGAACGAGATGCTCTTCATTTTAAGAGGTCACCTTTACTCTTATACTACCTATGGTGGTCGAACCGGGTTCTTCAACTCGTTGATTCTCGGCCCAAATGACATGTGCGGGGAGGAGCTACTCACGTGGGCACTCGACACACGGCACCTCGATGCCCTGCCGTTGTCTACTCGCACGGTCAAGGCCATTTCTGATGTGGAAGGGTTCACCCTCGGGGCAGAGGACTTGAAGTTCATATCACTGCAGTTTCGGAGGATGCACAGCAGAGAGCTTAAACACAAGCTACGGTTTTACTCGCAGCACTGGCGGACATGGGCTGCCTGCTTCATTCAGGCAGCCTGGCACAGGCACAAGAGCCATGAGGGGTCAGCAGCTGAAGTGCAGCAGTTCCCTTCAGACACAGCGTATGAGAATATGGACATGTTTGTGCCCAGACCCGATGCTGGAATTGAGGCTTATGCTGCGAGGCTAATCGCTGATATTAGGCGGAGTGCAAGCAATCGCTTTTTGGCAATGATATGATGTGTCACGGTGTAAATTCATATTCGCAAGTTATATTTCTGCCACCAATATTGTCTATTTTGTGTTAATGTGATTCCCAATAATAAATCCTTAATTTGTTTTAAAAATAACATATTCAATGTAATTCCCAGTAATATCTTATTTAGATTTTACGCAGCAATTACGTATTATATTATTTTGATATGTCCTAATTGCTGACCCTAATGATATGGTAAAGAGATCTCTATCAATATAATACAACATAAAATTTCACAATTATAAACTTAAAGTCTATTATTTTAATAATCAACCAAGGATGATGATACCTTAGGCTATCAATTTTACTAACTTTAGCTTGTACAAATATAGATATATAAAATTAAACAAAATATAGTAAACAAAAAATCAACTTAATTTGCAAAGCTCCACCATGAAAATTTCATGAGAAAGCTACATATTGGATCACAAAGTCTAGAGGAATAGATAATGTGCCACTGAGCTTGTAAATGGTGAGCAAATAAAATTTTTATTTAAGTGATCATGTTAATAAATGGTTTTAAAACCTAAAGTATAATATTATATTTATTTTTTATTTTTTAAATCTCTATGTGATTTCTACTCTTTAGTATTTTTAAATTTGATATTTTATGTTAAATAAATAAATTTATGGATATAAATCTGTTGGGTCCCAATATAAGGGCCCATAAAATATGGCCCAAAGGGAAGGCCCAGATAAAAGCCCAGAAATATGTCAACGAGCCAAAAGGGTTGGACGGCCCAAGAGGCTCAGACATAGGTTAGTGCCCCCAAAAGCCGAAGCCACGACAAAAGCCCGAGAAGTCCCTTTAATCGTAAGAAGCACGAGGACATCGCGAACGGCAGGCGACATCTAGGGTACGAGGACTAGTAGAAGAAGCCCGAGAACCCCAGAAGTTCCATCAGGCCTCAGATAAATCCAAGAAGGCAAGAAAAGACCCGAGGACCCTCCACGAAGAGCCCAAAGATCCTCCCACAGACAGTTGGTATCCGAGAGTTGCCTTATCCAGCGAGTCCGCGAACTCACTAGAAGACAAGGACTATCTCATGCTCGACCGAGAGTGCCAACTAAGCAACTTCGCCGATTCCCAAAGAGCCTGCAACTACTGGCGGACGCTGTCTCCACAGAGCATGCCTAGTCAAATAAAAAATGACGCCTAGACTCTACACGCCTCACATGCTCAGGACCTACGCACGCCAGCAGCTTTAAATGCGACCAATGGGTAGCGGCCGGCCTCTGGGCCACCCGTTGGCCACCACGTGTCTCCTCTTCAACGGCACAATTTTTCTCTATAAATACCCAGTGAGATCCCTTTTCAAAGGCTATCTGGTCTCTTTCTTCTTCTGGGAAGTTCATTCTAGACAAAAGAGAAAAAGACAGCGCTTTCAGAGGAGAAGGGTTAAGGAGAAAAAAGGGAATATACCCCAAAAGTTTGTACTTTGTAAAGACTTCCACCAAATAGTGAAACATTTCAAAATATCCAGAGCCATGTGATTTTTTTTTTCTCATTTAAGGGGAGACTTTTTATATAAAACCTGATTTTCATCTCTCATTTCAACATCTCACACTCTTATACATTCGTTATGCATTCGTGTTACACTAGATCTCAAAATTAGGAACGCAACAAAGTCTTACACGTATTATTCTTATATTCATGATATAAGATCTTTGGATTTGCATTTGGTATACACAATGAATTTGGAGTGTATAACAGATGTCTTTACTTTTTAAAAGTCATTCTATGCGTGTGTATGATTACAATATACGACGTAATATAATTACATAATTTTAAATGTTATATATTACGATATTTTTCATGGTTGGCTCAGTATTTGTACAAAAAATATTATAGATAATTATTTTACTAACTAAGTGCATATTCATAAATATTGATAATAATTTCAACATTCTATATTTGTTGATTTTTATAATAAAACTTACAAGTTTATTACCTATTCATTAAGCTTATCTTATAATATTTTATTTGTGTTTTATATCATTAAGATTTTAAGATTAAGGATAATTCATAGTAGTTATACGTGTTAAGATTAGATTTTTCTACTCTCTCTTGTATATACATGATAGGGTGATAAAGCTTCTCGATATTTATATTAATTTAAATTATGTTTATATGATAAGTTTAAAGTTAAAGTATGAGGCTTGCTTGTTAGTATAGGCGTCAAGCTTATATTGATCTCTTTTAGTCATTTTGAAGGTATATATACTGTTAATTATGCCATGTATATGTATTTATTTTTTGATAAACTTTTGCTTTAATATATTTATACATGATTGAGTGATAGAGCCTCCGATTATTTATATTACATTTGATTATGTTTATATTATATGTTTAAAGTCATTGCATGAGGCTTGCTGCTCCTGATAAGTTCTAAACATACAGATGCGTACCTAAATCTGACTTCGAACAGATTTGGATTCGTCTGGATAGTTAAACCGACTCCGTTCACTGAGTGCGAATCTTGCATACAACTAAAGCAAACAAGATGACAGCGTGTCGGTGGAAAGTTGTCCCATCGAAAATACTCAGACGCTCAAGTCAATAAAGCCTCCAAAGATAAGGAAAGTAATACTAAAAAGCGAGAGATAGTAAGCGGATTGGGGGTGCTAGCTTGTCGAGGTTGTGAGCGATCGATTCCTACTCACAGAGAGCGTAATGAATCGATATTTTGAATGCGTGGAAACCTCCGAGAATAACTCTCGGGAAGCCGCTTGGGTCTCCGGGAAATTGGATGCCTCTGGTGGGTTTAGAGTGTGAGCGCCCGTAAGAGTGGAAGAGACGATGGTCCTCCCTGCTGTACTCTGTAAGCGCTCGTGGAAATAAGAGTTCTCTCTGTAAGCAAAAATGTGAAGGTTGTTACTGTAAGAGCTCCTCTTAGTATGCCAGAAATTACCTGTAAGAGCTTCTGTCCGTCAGCAAGAACTTGTACAAGTGAGAATGTCTTTTTTGTTAGTCAGAAGCCATCATTGAACCAGAGTTCTAGGATTTTACTTAAGGTGGGTAGGGTGATCTCCTTTCTTTAAAAAGTGTGATCACCTGCCTTATTCTTGGTTGGCCTGCCTTTCTCAAATGATGCTAGTTGCCAAACGGACCAAGATAGCTTCCTTCCACGGCGGTCAGTGACTTTCCAAACCGATCACCTTCTTTTTGTGAATGTTACCGTTTGAGAGCTACAGTTGGCAGAAAATTGAGAAAATCTGACGCCTTCATTATGGGAAATGGGCTGATTTTGTCAATGCCTATTTTAGGAGCCGATTGAGATCGTGAAAGATACTAGAAAGGCCATTTCTAGCCGTCTAATGGATCGTGGGCTAGAGTGGGTCAGGTTCGTAATTGTAAAAAAGTCCTTGTTGGGCATACTGCTACAGTACGTCCGGTTAACGTTTGAGTTGACCGTCTACACGGGAGTAGGCCGTCTGCTGAGGGCTGGACGGTCAACATTGGCGTTGACCGTCCTGAGCCTTTTAGGGTTTGGCTCTGCGTCTCCAGTTGGGCCGTTCAAGTTGACCGTCCAACAGGCTGTCTTGGGCCTACGTTGACTTTGGGCCAGTCCATTTTCGGTATACCCATCACACAAATTGATTTTAGCGTTAGTCACGACCTATTCAGATATAAATCATAATAACTTAGATCATATAAAATAGTTAACAAGTTTAGAAAATATAAATTAATTTTCTTGTTAAAAAAGAAAATTTGTCAAGCCTGTTTTATACAAAATTTAAGCTGAACCCAAATTAATTTTATGCATTTAGATATGTGCAGTATATTATAGCAATCTCAGCTTGAATATTTAGTACCCACATCTGTAAATTATTTAATTTTTAAAAAATTATTATTCCTAAATATATAAATTTAAATTTCACATAAAATCTTTGCATAAAAAACTTATAAAATCTATGCACATGTTTATGGATACACTAAAAAATATAACTTTTTAAACAAAATTTAAAACTCAAAATGCTAATAACCAAACATGAAAATACTTACTAATGGCACAAAATATATAAAATTACAGGTCAATTTAATGTCTTTTAATTAATCAATGTATCATTTAAAATATAGTAAATTTTAGGCCAAATATAAAAATTAAAGACAATATGATCTATGTTAGCATAACACAATTAAGTTCCAATTATAATATACTTAATCCGTTAAAATTATAATATATTATAAATATATTTATTATCATTAAAATAATTTAAAAAATCTTAAGCTAATATAATTAACACCAAAGTCATTATTATGTGGGCTATTATTAACCCTCTAAATTACATAATGCAGGGTTGCTGCAATGCATGTGGACATTACCCAGCGCCTCCAACGCCAGTGACATCGTTGCATTTGAAATCCATTTGACCATATTTTTATATTAAAAAATATAATTTTTTTATTTTTATTATATTTTTAAGAAAAATATGTACTGTTGAATTTAAAATCTAAGGGCACCCCCCCCCCCCGGGCCTCTTCTCCTAAATTACAATTAACTACCCTTTCAGTCCTTTCACTGTTTTATGGAGGGTGATGAAGGGTAGACGACAAGCTAAAAATAAGCTGATTGAATGAGATTCAGAAAGTGAAGATAAAAACAATCTGCCATATATTCTCCGGCCGTGGTAAGCGAGAGGAACCTACTCGCAGGCTGTGAGTCTGCAAATTCATATGCGGCTGGAGTGAAGGAAGGGATGGGACATGTTATCAGAATACTAATTGGCATGGGGATATCATGAATATATGGATTGAAAGGAAAAACATAGTTAGCGTGGGTGCCTCAACAATCATCGGGAGGTTGTACGGTTTTCATACGATGGTTTACCAAAGGTCAGTCGTGGGTTATCTAAATAACAAAACATGCTAAAGGGCGATGTAATATAAGGGTCGAACGAGAATCAGTCGAACGTTAATAGAGCAGTGCACGACAGGCGCTTGTTGTATGTATGAGCGTCAGTTTTAGAATGGGGCCGCTCAAGATGTGCCCAAGAGGGCGCTTGTGTGCCGATTTCGGTAGGCGCGTACTCGACATGCCTCTTACAAGCCTTTGAGTGCCGCCTTTGATATAAAGTTATATTTGACACGATTTCAGGGTAATCTGAAATCATTTCCTCATAAAAGGAGGGTCGTACAGAGAGAGAAAGAAAAGAAAAGGAGAGAAGAGAAAGAACTTCAATATCCAATTGAAATCCGATTTGAGTTTTGTTCTTCGTCAATGTCAGGTATATTATTCTAGAGTGGATTTCTAGAATGTATTCTATTTAGTTGTTTTTATTTTTTATTGTATTTTCTTTTATGAGTTGTTAAGTGTGTTGAGATAGTTATAATCAACCATTTTTCACTTGGGATTATAATGAATGGATTTTGTATGAGGTTATTTGTAATCAATATTATTATTATAGTAGATTTATTAATAGTTTGATATGTAATTTTTTATTAATTAAAAAAAAAATTTTATGTTAAAAATATTATGTATTATTAAATTTTTTGTACTTACGAGTTTGGTGATTGATATTTGACAGAGGACTCAAGTTTTGTTTTACTGCATCAAGTTGTATATATTCAGGTCGAATTTCAACAAATAGCAAAAGAGTAAGCAATATTAAAGATTATGAATTCTCTTTTCGTGCCATATGGACTAAAGCTTTATTTTTCTTTTATATAAACGTTAATACATCAGTCAGTTTAATATGTAGGAAATTAATATCAACAGCATAAGAAAACTTTAATTTCTAATGTCATTATCTTCTTTTTAATCAGCTAAAAAAATATTAAATACACTTTATAACAAATAATATAATATCAAATCTTTGTAATTATATAAGTTGACGCAAAACATATTATTCAATTCAACAATGCCCAACTGGATAAGTATTCGGTCTTTATAATATCTGTATATATATCACCGACTTGACATTAATTTTAAACTTATTAGTTTTCATAAAATTAAATAAGAATAAATAATCTCTAATTTGTATATACTAAGTAATTATTTAGATAAGTCTTAGAATAATAAGAAAAATTATGCCAACATTTGATAATCCTTATCCATTTATCAACACTTGATAATAAAGAAAAACAACACATCATAGCCATGATAATTTCTCTCTCTCTTAATCTCATTAGATGAAGAAGATTTTATTTTAGAAGATGATAAATAAAAACAAAGGGGAGCATTTCTAATTGCTTTATTAATGGGGCAATTAAGGGGATAATAAAGGGGTATTAAAGTTGTTGTGTCCGCGTATTTCGGCTGTCGTATAATCAGAGTCCGAGTCCTCTTTGTAAGCTTGTGGACGGACGGAATAGTGCAACACAAGAGAAATCATTAAGTTCGACGAGGACAATGTTTCAGGAAGAAAAAAAGGGATGAGGACTTTACGTGAAAAATCCCTTTTGAGTGAAAGGGAGAAAAAACTATGGTGACGGACGCTAGGTCCGAGAGGTTCCACTATAGTGAAAATGGAGTACAACTGGACACTATGGCATGATTTGTTGCCACAAAGAGTTACAAGGCGAGAGATCTTGCCATCTCTTCTCTCTTCTCTTTTCTTTTTTCTTGGAAGTTGTTTATAATATGTATGCAAATGACAATTGTTGGAATCCTTCTCTCGTTGCTTGAATGGGGTATTTATTGAGGGGAATTATGCTGTTGGCATGGGACACGTGGCGTTAGCATGTGCAAAGTCACCTGTCACCAACTCTGCTGACGTGGCTTGTTAGGAACGCTTGTCACCAACTTTGCGGATCCAGCGTATCAGGTGCCGTTAGACCCATCATAATGGCGTGTGCTCTGGGCGCTGTGATTTCCTGATGGGGTGGCGTGTTGCAGAGAACGCGTGCTCCTTGGTAACAGTAAATCATCTGAGTTGGCGCGCTCAGTCATCTTGGACCATCTTTTCCATTGTCCTGAGGGTCCAGAGGTGATGAGACTGTCATCGTCCTCAGAAAGTCCTTTGGGTCTAAGCTTGATTCTTGGGCTTATTGAGTTAGGCTCTCGGACGTTTTGCTTGTCAAAGGTCCTCGGGGTTTCATTGATGACGTCAGCCCCTCATAGCGTCCTCATGCCTCTTGGGTCAAATTGATTTCTTGGACCATTATCGCCATTTTGGGTTTCTAAGGCCAACTTAACCTCTTAGGCTAAGTTAGGCTTTTGGACTTCTTAGGTCAGAATGTCATCGTAATTCTCTTGGTTTGTGGTCACGAATTTGAGACTTTCTTTCCCCATCAAAAGTTTTCTTTACACCTCATGTATAGTTAACGTTGGATCAATAAATTTTTCTAAGCAATATGATAAAAATGTGTGATCCATTGTATTCAACTTTAAAGTGATTATTAAAAAAATATTGAATCTCATTTG